>JAAEAF010008181.1:0-14233 GCA_011037195.1 Triatoma infestans | reverse complement strand
TCGAAGAAAGGACATAAAATATTGTTAATTATTCCCTTATTGTTTATTATTCCCTTATTTAAATAATTATTATCAATCTATTATATTAATGGTTAAAATTTATTAGCAAAATGTGAATGTTTATCAATATTTCGGTGTTACTGGGGGGGTGTTAATTTAATTTCGAAACAGTAAATGACCATTCTTGTTTAGGTTAGCAGAAATATAGGTAATTTAATTTGTAAGTGGACGTACGCACTCAGCCATAACGCATTTAAAGTTTACATGAATATAATAGGGCGATTATTTACTTAAACTGTAAATAAATATTTTTTTTTTTGTTTTGCGACAACTGAATTCAGTCAACTATTCAGTAAATATTATTTTTATTACTTTCTCTTACTCCTAGTAAGAGAAGTATTGTAATCGTATTCAAATTTCGATATGAGTTTCACCGGAAATATCCGTTTTGAGGTCCCCTGAGTCCAAAAAAGTGTTTTTAGCAAATGGTTCTGTGTGTCTGTGTTTTTTGGTGTAGTTTTTTTGCCCCTCAGCAGTAACCCTAATGAGGGAAAATTTATTTGCCACATGCTCCAATACTCCATCGTACATGTGTTATAACAAAATATTTAATTTCAGTTGATCATTTCGTTTGTTACTTTAAGTACTTGTAAAATGGTAGAAACTAACTAGATAAATGATCTTAATGTACATACATAAATAATCTTAGAAAATTAATAGAAAAGAAAGAAGTAATGAATCTTAAAAATAATAAAAACTGAACAAAAAAAAAAAAAATAATATAAAACAAAACAAATCGAACAAAGAACAAAAGAATTACAAAATAAAATTAAATAAAATACATATTATTGTTATTTATAGGTCATTAGTATCAATATTTTTAATAAAATCCATAAAAACTTGACAATATTGGCTGCTGACTAATTGTTTTTTTCTCGATCTTCCATCGTCCACCTGTAGTTATGATTTCTCTAATTAGTCGAGTCCGTGAAGATACAAATTTTTGACAGTCATAAATAATGTGATCCACATTTTGAACAGACACCATCACATGGACATTTATTAGACGTAAGTATTTTGAATCGGTGTAGGTAGCTAATGTGGCCCGAGTCCTGTTAACATCTGAGTCAAAGTGTAAGTAATTCTTAGTGGTGATTGAAGTCGGTGTGTTATATTAGGGAAAAATTCTCTGGTCAGGGCTCCAGTCTCAGATCTGCTCCAGCTAAACTGCCATTTTTTTAGGCTCTCTTCTTTTAATAATCTTTTTATATAAGATATAGGAACTTTTGTGTACGCTTCCTCCAAGTTCAGTTGGTTTGAAGCCAGTTTAGCGAGCTTGTCTGCTTTCTCTTTCCCTTCAATACCGCAGTGAGCTTTCACCCATGCGATATTTACTTGAACGTTGTGAGAGATCTGCAGAGCTGTCATCTTGTTTCGTACATCTTCAACAAGTGGATAATGTATTTTCCAATTGTTTATAGATTGTATTGTAACCTGACTGTCTGTTCGTATGAGTATGTTCTCATATGTGTCTGTGTGTGTGTATGTATGTGAACAGCATAGCTCAAAAACAAAAAATCGTAGAAAGTTCAAACTTGATATTACGTTTAGGTATCACCATGGGATCTGACGGTGCGTTATGTGTCAATATTCCTTAACCGAAAGTACCACTTTACTAGTTGCTTTTTTTTACGGTTTTGCTATTTTATCAAAAATGGCTCCGACGATTTTCTTTAAACTTGCTATATCAACTACACATACAAAGAGCTATAACTTTTATTTCAAACATTTCTCCAGGAAAATTCATTTAAGGGCACTTCTTGGGGAGAGGAGGGGTTAGGTTTTCATCTTAACTGCTATTTCAGTTTATTAGTCCAATCTGTCATGTAAATAATGTTAATTAGAATTAAATATGTTGTTGAAATTCCGAGTTTGAAAAAAATCAGATAAGCGGAAGTGCGTTTGTTTTGACACTTTACTAAATGATTTTTTCATTTTTTCGCGATTTTCTCAAAAATGGCTCCGACGATTTTCTTGAAACTTCGTATACAAAATAAAAATGCAAAGATCTACATCTTTTATTTAACACATTTCTCTGGAAAAATTCATGTAAAGGAGTTTTAGGGGAGGGGTGGGGTTGCAGCTTCCCCTAAAGTGGTATCATTAGTTGATTATACAATTCTATCATCCAAACCTAATTAATTAGAAATAAATAGATGGCCAAAATTCCAAGTTTTAAAAATATTGTAAGCCGGAAGTGCGCTTATACTGATCAGCTCTTTCAGTTTTCGAAGAATTTCGTTATATTTGGTACACAAACTATAACATTTGTCAATTATAATTTTGAGAACAGGAGTAAGAGAAAGTTGTGTGAATGTTCCACACCAGATTTTTATTAATACAAAATCTCTGATCTAAAATATCACATGATTTTTCTCTAATACAAGAAGATCATTAATTTCGAGGGAAAATTTGATTTTAATATATGTAATTTTTACTATAAATTTTTAATAAAATTACGCTGGGGTAATCTTGGGTGGTAACATATTTTTTATGTTCAGATATGATTTTCTAAACTATAACACGATTCTTGCACTTCCACCTAATGTTGTAAAAGAAATTATGTACATCTGAATGGTACAGTTGGTAATAAAATAACAATAAGATTATTCATAACCATTGTAGGAAGTGCCGGGTCTCAGGAGAGTGAGTTTCTTGTTGAATAATACATTATTTATCGGTTTTTATAGTATGTTAATAATTTTTTTTTATTTTCTTATTTTTGCAATAATTCAAATAAAGGATGATAGTTTAGAATGAATATTTAGTATGAATATAGAATCAGAATGGATCAAAGAAAGGACTTTCTTTTTTTTATAAAGATAAGTTTCAGTTACTGCTTACTGCTTCCAATTTTTTTTTTTTTTGTCTTAAACTGAAAATCTTGTCTGAAACAACGACTTACTCTTACTGCATTCATAAACTTATTATTGACAAATTTACTTCAAACTACAAATTTTCACTAAATGATCATTTTTCTTCAATTTTATATCAATGGGAGATTCTGAACTAAAAAAACAAATGTATACCTTTATTGAGAAAACTATAACCTCCCACCTTCATACGAAAATTCTTTAAATGAACTTTCTCGGAGGAAAGTTTATAATAAAAGTGATAAGGTCTCTTGTCTCTGTATTAGTAATAAATTTAATGTTATCCATTAATGTTTTTATGAAGATGACAATCGCTAAAAAGTGGAAAAATTATTCAGTAAAAACGCACTTCCCGTCAACCGATATTCCTTCAAGCTCGGAATTTTGACAACAAATTTAATATTAATTAATATTATTTAGAATGATAGAATTATATAATAATCTAATGTAGCATTTTAGAAGAAAACATAATCCCATTCCTCCAACCAAATGGCCCTTAAATTATTCATTCATTTCTCGGAGAAATGTTACAAATAAAAGTTGTAGAGCTCTTCATAAGTATAGTTGATGTAGTACGAGGCATGTCCAGTAAGTAAGTGTACTGAGGCTCTCACGGCCGGAGGGATTTTGTTTTCGACTGTCGTGTAGCCTGATTCCTCCCCTTCCACAACGAGACCGGTTCGAGGTCAATACGTTGAGAACTGTCGATGCGACAATACGTTTTGTGAAAAATGTCAATCCAATCTCCCGCCAAGTGTGAAATAGTGGAGGCCGGGCAAGATTTTTGAGACGCTACAAACTCCATGTAGATGAATTTCTCCGTCCCATCATTAAATAGCGCATGACAAGAAGGGTTGCACAACTACCACCCCTGCACACCATAAGGCAGTCTCAACCAGTGGCTTCACACTCTTCACCCCCCCCCCCCCCCCCCCTTCCCCCCCCCCCCCCCACCCCACCCACCACCCCCCCCCCCCTTCTCCCCCGCGCAAAAAGTTCAAAACCACAATGTTCAGCCAGAAAATCACTGGGCATCCATGTTTTTTGGGACTGTCAAGGCATAATTTTAATTGAATATATGCTCAAGGGGAGACCATCAACTCGCAAGCTATGTGAAGGAGAGGGTCAAGGGCTTGACAAAGGGAGTCTGCATTCTGCACGACAATGCCACGAAGGAAACTGCTTGCCTCGTTTAAATGGTGCCTGACACCATCCCGCACATTCCCCCTGACCTAGCACCTTAGATCTATCTGAAGCTCCTGAAGCTGCACTGGATGGAAAAAGTTTTCAAACCGACGAGGAGGTGAAGGTGGAGGTGGAGACGTGCGACGAAGTGGTGTTGGCGGGAAAACTACTTCGAGGAAGGCATCAAAAAATTAATACGAACGGTTCACCACCTGCATTGAGAGGAATGGTGACTTTGTCGAAAAATAGCTTACATATGTACTAATGTAACCAGGTAATTTTTTTGTTCAAATAAAAATGTTTGTAACCTACAAAAATTCAGTACACTTACTGAATATGCCTCGTACAGTGATACTTCCGGTTGGCCGATTTTGATTGAAACCTTATTATCAGCTTCCATGCTTGTATTTAAAATAAATATCAAGACTGAACTTTTTATGATTTTTTCCTTTTAGCGTTACATACACACACACACACACATACACATACACGATCAATTTCTAAAAACCACTTTTTCTGTTTATAGGGACCTCAAAAACGTTTATATCCGGTGAAAACTCGATATCGAAAACTTGGCAAGATCTCAATGAATGATCTTTTTACTAGGAGTAAGAGAAAGTGAAAAAAAAAAAATTAGCGAATGGTCTTTGTATGTTTTATGGTCAGTAAAAAATATTAACAATAAATAAATAAATATCGTAGGACCTCGAACTTGGTGCTTTGCCTTTTACTGAATCTGACATGAAGTTTTCGGTCGATATCCATCAACAGGAAATAGAACTGTTTTTTTTTTCCAGTTGTTCGCGATTTTCACGAAAATGTACCAAACTAGTTTCTTTAAACATTGTACAAAACTATATATATAGAAAATAAAGATAGTCATACCTAAAAAGAAAATATAGTTTGAGTTTTCTACGTTTTTGTTTTCACGCATCTAGTCCAGGTATCCGGGCGTTGCCAACCTTTTAGGAACATCGGATGTTAAGAAGAATTTTAATTAGCCTTGCATACAGCCGTAGTTCATTTGTTTTAGAAAATAGATAAAAATAACCATAATGAAATAATAAGATTAAATTTGATTACATTTTTATTCATTTACAGTATCATAGTATAAAGTTTACATGTACGGCAGTACATAGTTTCACACATTCTTCTTATGTATTCAGTTCTGAATTTATATTTAACATTCTTCAGCATGTAAATAATGATTTTGCTCCTGATGTGGGCGAACACCCGAAACCAGTCAATGATTACAAAATAAGTAGGCTATCACGGAAAGTATTTTTAATTAGCACTGAAGAAGTTAAAAAAATAAAATAAATTTAAACCACTTGATACACAGCATGCTGTCAAATTTGTTTAATGGAAATCAGTTAGCTTATATATTAGGATTGGTGATGATTTGAAATCATAGGGCTAAGCTCTAGGCTTCATAAGCCTAAAAAAATTCTTTCTATAAAGTAATAAATTTAGTCAGAATTTATTCCATATTGACCGAATCAGACTTAACAATCTTAACCAATAAATTTAACAATAAATTCATATAATTTATTAGAAAAATAATCATAAATTTTTTAGGCATTCCAATAAATTAGGACATTTATTTGATAAGATTCATGAATGTATAATTAATACAATAATAATTATTTATGTAATATGTAAATATTTATTCAAAATGAACAATGAATATTTTATTTTCCATTTTATTTATTCACACAGTAGAAGATATTTAACTGTGAATACCCAACTCTGTGCCATTTCTATCTTAATGTTCCAATATAGATTTATTGGATTGCTATTAGGGCGTCTATAACATGAAAAGTAATAGCATATTCCTGCGCCAGTTCTCTCTAAAAAATGGTAAAAAACTTTTCCAACTAAAAAAGAAAATTTAATAATTTCTACATAATCTTAAATATAAATATAAACCTTAAGACAATATTTAAACTTAATAATTATTTGTGATAAATACAATTTTATTTATTGCATAATTTATGAATAAAATAATCTGAATCAGATTTAGTCATCTGCAATTTACATAGTAATTACTGATAAATTTTATTCAAATATAATGTTTAATCGGTTTCCAAATTATTTAAAATATTTAGGAAAGAGAATTGAATACTAATTTCGATGAGATAAGTAAAACTTGTCAAATGTGTCGATCACAAAAAGAAATCAATCAACAATACATTCGAGGGAAACTTCTAGAAACCCTATAATATATATATTCTAGGAAAAGATGTTACAAATATGATAAATTGCTGTACAAACAGTTAGTATACCAAATTAATGAAACTTATTGGTCCAGTCAACCGTTTTTCTTTAAACTCGGTGATTTAAAAACACATTCAAATCTTATCAACATTATATAGATGATAAAAACATAATATACAGAAATGGCACTTTAGAGGAAAGCCTATCGTCAGCTAAGGCCTCATAACGACGCTAATATAATTTTTTTCTGAACTAAATTTGAAAAAGTGATGGAACATAATATTTCGAAGAAAATCGCAACCAACAAACATAGAATTAATATGTAAACGATGTTATACATCCGAAACACATCAATTTTGATGATATCAATTATCGGTGTTTCTAGAACGAATATATTTCTTCTGTATGTGTAGAAATATTATACTGTATAATCTAATATTTTTACTGTATTCGTACTGTATAACTTTACACACAGACTAATTCTAGAAAAACACTTCTTTAGGACTCAAGGGACTCAAAACCATGTATTTACGATTAAAATTCTGTTTTGAAATTTTACACAATTGCAGTGATCGTACTCTTCGCAGTAAGAGAACGTAACTAAATTTAACTAAGGGTGACATATTAGACCCTAAGAGGACTGAAGCTGCTGCAGAAGAAGTACGCATGCGTCAAACGCCAGCGACCGACAGCTGTTTAGCGTGAAGTGCTTCTCATTCGAATGCAGTACCTCTCGCTTCTGTAAACAAATCCGTATAGCCGTAGCCTTCGTTCGCATTAGAGTTGTTTTTTTGTTTCGCCGGAAAAATGATAAATGTTACAATACAGCACCTAAATGTTGTGAAATTTCACGTGAAACTTGGAAAAACCGCTACTGAAACTTAAAATTTATTGAAAAAAGTGTATGGCCATGAATGTTTATCGCGTGCACGTGTTTTTGAGTGGTTTAAGCGTTTTCAAGATGGCCGAGAAGACATTCAAGATGATTCACGCCCGGTTCGCTTTTCCACGTCAAAAACGGATGACAATATCGAAATAATCGGTAATCTGGTCCGATCTGACCGTCGGTTAAGTATTCCTGCGATTGCTGAAACTGTAGGAATTGACAAGGAATGTGTACGGCAAATTTTACATAACAATTTTAAGATGAAAAAGGTGTGTGCCAAAATGGTGCCTAAAATTCTCACGTTTGAACAACAAGAAGCTCGCAAAAATCTTTGTACTGACACTTTAAATGCCATTGAAAATGACCCAAACTTATTGGAAAGGATAATAACATGTGACGAATCCTGGTTTTCTACTTATGATCCCGAAAAGAATCGCCAATCCATGCACTGGAAGAGCCCAACTTCACCGAGAGCCGAAAAAGCTCGAATGAGCAAATCAAAATTCAAAGCAATGATGATGGTTTTTTTCGATATTCATGGGATTGTGTACCTTCCCTGGGTTCCTGAAGATCAAACTATTAATCAACATTACTACCTTCACGTTCTTGCTGAACTCCGTGAAAGAATAAGGAAAAAACGACTCGAATTGTGGAAAGACAAATCATGGGTTCTCCACCAATACAATGCGCTGGCTCATTCCGCATTGTCTGTCAAGAGGTTTCTAGCCAAGTACAGCATCCCAGTGTTAGATCATCCGCCTTATTCGCCGGATCATGCACCGTGCGACTTCTATCTGTTTCTTAAGGTCAAATCTGCATTAGAAGGAACAAGACACGAGTCTGTTGAAGCCGTGAAACAGAAAGCGGCACGCATCCTGAAGGAGCTGACAGAAGAAGAATTCCAGCACTGTTTCAAGCAATGGAAGATTCGCATGGAACGTTGTAGGGATAGAGGAGGGGTGTATATTGAAGGTGATAATAAGTAAATATGTAAGAAATCAAAATAAAATGTTTTACAGCGTCAGTCTCGTTATTTAATAGCCACACCTCGTATACCAATACCTTAAAAAATATGGCAATCATAAACATGCTTTTTTTAAAATAGTTGTTATTCAAGAATTTGTTACATTTATTATAAACTTTAGTAAAGAAATTCAAACGATTTTTTTGGGGATACCTACCAGTCATTGTCTGCGGACGGAACCGGACCTGGGTTACCATTGCTTTCAGATTTCTAACCTCTTGTTAGAACTCTTAGTTTTCCTACCATAATAAATCGTTGTTTCACTTGATGTCATTTAAAATTGCATTTTTTTTTTTTTGGCTATAATTGTTTTATCGTTGGTCATAAGTGTACCGACCCGAGGATTGCAATTTTTTTTTTAAAGCAGCCGTCAGAAGAAAGTGATTAGGAAAATCTGCAGAAGAAAGAACTTTTTCTAAATCTTCCAGACAATCCCTAATATAATTAATTATCTCAGTTAATCTTATTGAAGAAGTCTTCGAAAGTGAGACTAAGTAAGTAAAATTAAAATGAATTAAAGAAAAAAAAAAAGGAGTCAGTGATACTTTTAGTAAATGAAGTTGTTGACTGTGTAACTTATATTTTTTGAACCGAGTAATTTTTTGAAAATTCACAAATTTTTCTGTTTCATTAATCAATTTGAAAAAGTTCAATACTAAAACAAAAGAAAAAACAAACAGTCAAATATAAATTTATATACAAAGTAATAGTGAGATTAAAGTTAAGTAGAGAACAATGGGCAATCTAAAATACACTAATTTGAAGATAATAATAAAAATAAAATTGTATTGAATATAATTCAACAAAAAGTTTTTATTTTTCTTAGGTATTAAGCAGCCAAAACTATGAAAAGAGACTGTACATTTAGAAAGCCAGATAAAATCTAAAGGTTTAGCAAACGGAACCACAATTAGAGTGGTTCTCCTCAATGAAACGTGACAGTGATAAGAAAAGTAATCACAACTAAGAAACCTACTAACTGGAGATTTCTCCTTTTTTTGTTTAAGTTGATAAGAAGTCAATGATTATTGAGTGAAGAGTCATTTTGAATTCTTTTAAAAAACAAGATTTTATTATTATTATTATTTTTTTTATAGTGATTAACAAATTATTTTTCTATAATCAGGGAATAAGCAAAAATATTTAAAAAAAATATATACTATTAATAAGATGAAGGGGTTTAATAGAGTGAAAATTGAATTAAATAATATGATTCAAATTAAATTTTTGCTTGTAAACAGTTTTTTAATCACGTTACACCCCAAAAATTCTATTAAAACTATTGAAGTATAAATTGATCTTCTTTTTTTTTATGTATAGAGTTTTAAAATCAAATATGATTTATTTCTTTACTAGCTAACCCTAGTGATTTTGATAATTTGTTTAGATGCTTTGGAATACCCTGTCTACTAATTCTTCTTTTGAATGTACAATGTTGCAGAAAGTAGATGGGAAGGTGATTTTTCCCGTTTCCGGATTTCTAGGAGCAGTGCCGATACCGAGTTCGAATAATTGTCTTGAAAATATGGCAGCTGTTGGATCGTTTTGAAGTTGAACTCTCATATTCGTTGTTAAATGAATTTTTTTTACTGTATTCCAAAGAGTTGAATATTTCAAGCAGGCATGCAAGTCATCAGCTGGTGTTGAGCGAGGTATCACAGGAAACATCAGAGACATTTACCGTGGTAGCCTGCTTCATTTTGTGATCATCGACCGGTTTCGGGCGTTCGCCCATCTTCAGGATGCGTTCTTCAGACAGTGTGCCAACACAGACTCGTACAGAGACTTAGTTTCACACTAACTCTCTTGACTAAGTTAGTGTGTCTAAGTTAGTCTAAGTTAGTGTGAAACTAAGTCTCTGTACGAGTCTGTGTTGGCACACTGTCTGAAAAACGCATCCTGAAGATGGGCGAACGCCCGAAACCGGTCGATGACCACAAAATGAAGCAGGCTACCCCGGAAAATGTCTCTGATGCTTTCCAGCTCTGCGGAACCAACCACCACAACAAATCACTGGAAACGTTTGCCTGAAGTCACCGGATAGAAACACCAACACTCCACCAAATGGAACCTGATCATGTCGCAAGTCTTGCAATGTATGGTCTAATGCTTCCAATGACTTCTTATAAGCCATTGTACACTCAATCCCATGCAATGATTTTGCACGCCCGAAGAACCTTTCCCATTCCTGATGTTTTAGAAATGTTACATGTTGGATTTTCTGTGAAGTACATGTTTAAGTCGTGACAGTTTAAGAGCTGAATGCGCTGTTCTACCTCCTTCCATCAACGTAGCAGCAATACCTGAAGAAGCAAATGCTAACGCAATATGGACGTTTGAACGGTTATTAGCTCAGAATTTCCCGTTTCAGAAGTAGTTGAGAAAGAGGTTGAGAGAGTGAGCCACCATAGCAATGCGTCTGAGTCTGTCTATTTCTGCCAACCTCGCGAAACGCTCGGAGAAGTTTCCGTTTCCGTGGGAACTTCGGAGTAAAAAGTGTATATAAACACTCGTATATAGAAATACAACGTTGTGTAAAAATTTCAAGTCAATCCATCGACTACTTTTCGAGTTTTGCGGTCACAAACATACGGATGCTGAATTTTTATATATATATATAGATTTATTTATTTAAAGCTAATGGACGTTTTGATTCGTTGGGGTTACAAGCTATTCTTTCATATTTCAGACAACATATTAACACTGCCCCTCACTACTATTAATGGTGGAGCTCTAGAGGCTCAAAAGCGAGAAATTTAAGGCTAGCATTGTATGATCTTGAAACCGGATCCTCCGTGTACATCTAGCTCGCTGCTACTTAGTTAAACCTGTTCCCAGATTATATTTTAAATATCACTAGAAGTTAGCATCTCACCAGAGATAATAAGGATGTCTTAGGTTGGTAATAGGTTGGTCTGTTAAAGCTAGGGTAAGTAGGAGGTTATTTTTTTCTCTTTCTACAGAACGGTTACATTTTCCATTGATAGGGATGAGCTAGGGTGAATGATTTGCCAGTCATTTAAACTCTTTATGAAAGTAAGTATCAACCCCTTTTTTAAAATAACTTTTTCCCCAAAACATAACATTTGGTACAACAATCCAAAAAATTTGAATGTCACCCTTGATTAGAAAAATGCCTCAAGGGACTGGCAACTAAAGATGCCAGATTTTCTATATTGTTACTAAGCGTTCCAACAATTGATATTTGATAGAAATATTTGAAGTAGTTAATTGATGTTTCAAATTGAATTTTCTAATATCTAAAACACAATAATAATTACTAGATTAATTTAAAAACAATTAACATTAGTTTAATAATTCTTTTCCACAAAAAGGAGATAAAACAAAAGAGGATAGATTTGATAGACTAATAGAGAAGTGAAGCGAATGACTGCCTTAGTCACGTTCTGAACATCACGTCAGTCCAATTTTACAATTTTCAATCATACAATATTTAAGGTAATTGATTTTTTTTACAGTATTCAACAAATTGCTTACAAAGATAAAACTAATATATATATATATAATCTTTTTGTTCATTGTTGATTTTGTTGATTTGAAAAAAAAAAACGAAACTAATTTTGTTCAAAAAAGGCTAGGAATGAAAAATTAGGTAACAAAACGCTATTGTTTGATAAACTTAACTAAATGTAATAAAATATACTGGCTGTACTGTATAAATATATTATTTTTATTTATTCAAAATTTTACAATAATTTTAAAACAAAATTTTATGTTTTAAAACATAATACACACCAAAAAACTACAAAACATGGACGTAATATAACTCAGTCCTCAAAAAAAAAAAAAATTAAAATCCATCAAAGAATAATCATTTCAAGAATTTAAACAATGAAAAATTTGCTTACATCAGGCATGAAGTAAAAATTTTTTCTGTACTTACATCAAAACTGCATATTGTAGATTTATTTTATGGACCAAGTGAAAAGCATTTTAAACTTACCTGAAACAAAGAAATATAAATATCAGTTTTATTTATTTATTTATTTATTTTTTTTTTTTTAGATACATTTATGCTTAAACGACGTAAAAAATAAATACATGCACTGTATATATTTTATCTAATTATACATATATACATACATACATATATATATATATAACTGTATTTGGTTATTTTATGATAGTGATTGGAAACACACAAGAGTGCTTGGACTTTCTTGTTCGCTCTGAGTGTTTCAGACTGAAGCACATAGCTCGAAATTGTATGTCCAGAGTATTTCAATAATTGGAATTGTTTGTCTGTTTCTTATTGAGTGTTTAGATGTTAATTCAAAACACTATACACTCTTGCGTAGGTATGCATATATTGTTAGGTAACTGTCATCTAGGTGTAGGTTGTATGTAAGTAGGCCTCATAAGAGTGTACGATTCCCGCTAAAAGCGGAAGCCAATACAATTAAAACAACATTTCTTTTCTCTTACTATTATTTAAGCCCGCAAGTGGTACCTGCCGCATGCAGTTACCTGGGGAGTAGCGACCCCACGGGTTACCCCAGCTCCATACACTTCGTCAGAACAGTACACAATACACTTAAACTACATACAATCTACACTTTTCGGACAAGGACAAATACAGTACACAAACTAGGGTCTCCGTCTCTAGTTAATTGGCGTAAGCCAAGGGAGAAGGAAGAGATTAGCTCAGTGGTAGCACGCTGGACTAGAAACGCGGAGGTCCCGTGTACGAGGATGCTGCCCTTAGATTTCCTCTTCCTAGGAGTCTCTACAACTCACTGTACGGTAATAAGCAGTGTTGTCTGTAGCCAGAGAACACTGGTTGGATGCCGGCAGTGCACTGAGAAGGCTCCGGGGGGCACAATAGATCTTTCAGGTCGCTGTGCAATAATCCCCTACAAAAATCTACATCTACTCTTACTTAAACACATCGATTTGTATTTTTTTACATATTCCATTTTTGTACTATTGCGGGCAACATTTTAATATCTGTCTGCCCGCCGTTCTCTTTCTTCGACCATTCTTTATTTTCACTATTCAGCAAAAACCACTACTTAGTTGGATGGCATTCTTAAGTTTAACTTTATTCTTCAAATCTTTTATGCTGTTTAATAACCAATGTTAATATATTTTCTGAAATAGTATCATCTATCGAAATATGATATTTTTTGTTTCATCCTATTTCTATTTCACTTAATATACGATATTTCTTGATTTATTTGACCAGAAAAAAATTCTATAAAAAAACGTCGAAAGAAGCGTGTACTGTAAGTTCGCAGCTCTTTAAACTGGATTGCATGCCAGACAAAAAAGATCTGATACCAATTATAAACTATCTCAAGATTCATTCGATTGCATGCCAGTCTCAAGGTTCCTTAAAAACACAAAGTATTCAAAGTGTTTTTACTGTTCCTTTGCCCAACTGGACTTACGCACCAGAAATCGAGGTTTCAATGGTAAATTTTCAAAAGTAAGAGCAGTTTGTCTAAAAAAAAAAAAAATCAGAAAAATTATTTTCTTGGATTGAATCCAATCTTAGTATGTCTAACTATTTCAACATCCTCTTCATCTATGACTTAACGCAATAACGTATCTTAAAGTTCAATTTCATGTGATGGGCAGTATTGTTGTTTTTAAGAAGAGAACTTGCCCGGAGGCCGGCAATGCACCGAGATGACTAAGGATACGTATAAGAGTTGACGCGTATTCAAAAAAAAGAAGTAATAATTGATGCTAATCACCAATCGATATTAATGAACAATAATAATTACAATAATATTAACAAAAATACTAATAATAATAAGACAGAAAAAAATCAACTTGCTGGCGTGTAATTAATTCGCTTGTATTTTATATTATGAGTTTGAATCTATGGGGTCTGTAAACTAAAATAGTTTTTGTATCACCTCTGTTAATTGAATAGTTTGAGTTATGAGAGAGTTGTTCGTTAATAGTTATAATTGAATTTTCGCTCAATTATCCATTTACCTAATCTATTTTGATACTTTG
>JAAEAF010008180.1:0-26313 GCA_011037195.1 Triatoma infestans | reverse complement strand
CCAGAAACTGGTATCACTTATGCCAAAGAGTATAAATTGCTGAACAACAAATTGGTATATTGACTCAGTATCTAAAAGTTCGAACTTTAGACAAATTATCTCCATCAATTGTTACAAATATTCTATTGAAAATGAATTCTAAACATAATGGAATATTAATCATAATATAACCTGTTCAGTTTGGGAAAAATATTTCAGTAGACCCGTCATAGTTTTTGGAGCTGATGTAACTCATCCATCACCAGGTCAAAAAGGTGTACCTTCTGTAGTGGCTGTAACAGCAAGTTATGAACCTAAAGCATTTTCATGCAATGTGGAATGGCGATTCCACCTCCACGAGAAAAAATGATTAACGATCTTGAAGAAGTAGTAAAACAACAATTAACAAAATTCTATATTAGCAATAACTGCCTTAAATCTGAAAAAAATGTTCTTTTATAGAGTTGGTGTTTCTGAAGGAGAATTTAAAAAGGTTTTGGCTATTGAATTCAAGCAATAAGACCAGCCGCCAATAACTTTTCTCGTAGTATAAAACAGACATTACACTTGATTCTTTCCACAACATCAAGATAATGATGGAGAGAATAAGAATGTTCCAGCTGGTAAGGTTGTGGATACAACCGTACCTCTCATTAATGTAATTGATTTCTTTTGGTGTCACATGCCAGAATTCAGAGCAATAGTATATCCACCAAGTATCATGTTTTATGGCCCGATTCCTATATGTTGGAAGATGATGTAGAAGGACTTACCTATTATTTATGCCATTTTTTTACAAGACGTACTCGCGCTGTTTCCTATCCTGAGACTACATATTGCCCATTTGGCCACATTTAGAATAAATCCTATTTTGAAGATCAAGCAATTAACTTCGAAACAATCTTTAAGGGAAGAAGATATGAAGAAGGCCAACGAACAGTTTGTTAAAAATAATCCAATGTTCTTTATATAATGTATTGTATATAAACTTCTTTTTTTTTATATTCACACAGCAAAAAAAATTAAAGGGCCACTGGAAGAAGCCCACTTTAGAAGAATAAGACTGACAATACTTTGTTATAAGTGCAGAGAGGAGTGTTAATAGTGATGAGGAAAAGAAGTTATGCCAATTTATGAGATAAATTTTACAAAAGATTAAATTTATTAAAAAATTGTACACAAATTTAATAAAAAAATTAATGCAGAAAAATGAGAAATTCTTTTTGATTGTGTGCTCAGTACCTCATATTGCCATCGTGAGCTTGAATAACAGATTGCATACGTCTTAGCATGCTCATTATTAGGCGCCTGATGTTTTGTTGTGGAATTCTTTCCCATTCTTCTCTTAGGACTTGTTCCAGCTCTGGTAATGTCCGTGGCGGGTCAGGACGATTGCGAATGTTTTGCCCCAGCTGGTCCCATTGGTGTTCAATGGGATTCAAATCCGGGCTGCATGCTGGCCAGCCGAGAGTCTGAATGTTATGGCATTTATCAATTCACGTACCACATTTGCATTATGAGGGCGAGCTCCATTGTGTATGAAAATGAATTGATCTCCACCAGTAAGTGCTCTTCCGCTGACGTGGATTCTTAACACTTCATTGACGTACCGCTGTGCTGTCAAACTTCCATTCGCGAGCACAACCAAGTCACTTTTGTCGGTAAAAGAAATTCCTCCCCAAACCATAATTGATCCATCGTCAAATGGTGACGTTGTAGTGCACAAGGAAGAAAACGTTCGTTTCCTCGCCTCCTACTCTCATTCTGTACAGAGTAAATTTGGACTCATCAAAGAAGAAAACTCTCCTTCATTGCCCAATGTGCCAATTGCGATGATCCCTGGCAAACAGATGTCTGGCGATTTTGTGCCTTCTGGTCAACCGTAGCACTTTTATTGGGTATCTGGAACGCAGGCCACCTTCTCTCAACCGATTTCGAACGGTTTGAGCAGAAATCACGGTTCCTGTGGCACGCCTGAGGTCACTTTGGATAGCAGATATGGTGGTTTCTGAGGGCTTGTCCCAAATCGGTCCTCATTTGAAATGGATCTTGGCCGGCCCTGCCCTGGTCGTCTCGTGAATCCTCCTGTCTCCTGGTATCTCCCCCATAACCTCTGGATTACAGAATGTCTCACTCCCAATCGCCGGCCTACTTCCCGCACTCCTAGGCCTTCCTCAATTAATGTTACAACCCTACACACGTCAAATTCGAAAAGATGTCGCCTTAAACCTTGCAGGATCCGTAACACATAAAACAATAGCAAACACGAATGAAAACTGCACGACACGACGTTAAAGATTAATAGACATAGAGTAGAAATAACCCCATATCGGTCAATATGTACAAAGTTCAAGATAAAAATGGTCAAAGAAAACAATAGCCTCTTGAGACAGGTCTGAGGGTTTATCTTAATCCTAACCACAATTTTATCTCTTCAAAACATGTTTCAGAGTGCACTCATTGACTTGGAAGAACGGCAATACAAAGTGGCCCTTTAATTTTTTTGCCGTGTGTATTATCAAATGTATTTCTTTGATTGATGGAAAAATTTTATTTTTGATACATAATTTGGATTGTTTTGTTTGTTTATACTTACTTCTAATGTTGCTTAGTTTATTAGAGTTTTAGGATGCTTTTATTTTTTTGCTAAGATTTTCACCATACAGCCAGCGCGCTGTGACGCTATGATTTCAAAAAAATAGATTTCCTTTTCTTTTAATTGATTGTATTATTATTATTATTATTATTATTATTATTATTATTGATCTGCTTCTTACAAATTAGTAAATAATCATTCCATCAAGAATGCAGCCGGGATCATTTAATTTTTAATCACTGAAATTAGAATGCGGGGGTCTAGTATAGAAACTTCTAGAATTCTAAATTTCAACGCTTCTCGTCACACATTAATTTTATTAATTCAATATAAATCTTTGAATTTAAATAAAAAAGAAAATTTAGAATTGAAATACCTCCACTTTACACAGTTTTATTGTACTTCAATCAAATTAATAACAAAATAAAATTTGGCTGTAAAAGGATTCATTAAAGAATTCAATTGATTAAAACAATAAAAAAAATCAATCAAAAAAAGTAGTTAACCTAGTTATATGTAGTTAACATGGTAGATGTAGATTGCAGTAGAGGATTATTGCACTCCGACCAGAAAAATCTATTGTGCCCCCGGAGCCTTCTCAGTGCACTGCCGGCCTCCAAGCAGTGTTCTCTAGCTACAGACAACACTGCCCATTACCATACAGTGAGATGTAGAGGCTCCTAAGAAGAGAAAATCTAAGGGCAGCATGCTCGAACCCGGGATCTCCGCGTTGCTAGTCCCGCGCGCTACCACTGAGCTAATCCCTTCCTTCTCACTTGGCTTACGCCAATTAACTAGGGACGGAAATCCTAGTTTGTGTACTGTAATTGCCCTTGTCTGTTAAGAGTATAGTGTATGTATTTAGAGTGTACTATGTACGGTTTTGACGAAGTGCATGGAGTACTGAGCTGTGGTAACCCGTGGGGTCGCTACTCCCCGAGTAACTGCATGCAGCAGATACCCTTGCGGGCTAGTTAACGTGGTAAATAAATATAGTAGAACTATAGCACAACATAAAGAAAAAAATAAAGTAATTAATCTAGCAAATAAATAAAAGTGTGAACCAGCAAAAAAAGAAAATAAATGAGGGAAGTTTTTTAGTTGTATGTTTTTTTTTTTTAAATAAATAGAAATTAATTGCCAAAAAAAATAATAAATATACCTGAGAAAGGAGAAAAAGATCGCACTGTCTGACAATAATTTTCTTTCTGTTTTTTCTCTCTCTCTCTTTCCAGCTTTAATTACGTACCTTTTGTTAAATTTGAAATTGAAGAAAACCTAAGAGGTTTCTTTTGTGGCAAATAATTAATATAACCCACTAAGAAAAAAATAATATAAACATTATTCTGGAACAAACAAAACGTAATAATATATCAATTGCTGAATATGTACAATACCAACCAGTAATTAAAATAAATAAAATAAATAGGGGGAAAAAATAAATAAATAAAAATAAATGTTTTTTTCTATCTGCCCTAACTATTTACATAAAAAAAAAATTATTTCCCAAAATGAAACAAAAAAAAATTGATTGAATATGCGGATGGGTCCGCAATGATGGATAACATCCGTGTAGCATGCATTTTCCTTTTGTCCCTGACTGGTTTCGGATTTTCATCCATCGTCAGAGCAAATTCGCCAAGTTCGTGTAGACAGTTCACTTTAACGCAGCAATATTCTTGTTAAACTCACATTTGTAGCTTTGTTGGATATGTGGATACATATATACAACCAACAAACCACAAATTTAGTGATTGCTGTAATGATGGATGAAAATCCGAAACAGGTCAGGAACAAAAGTAATGCATACTACGTCTGATAAAATACCAAAGTTGAAATTCTTGAGAAGAAAATAATTAAACAGAAAATAATTATTTCTAATAATTGTAAAAATTATTTCAAAAAAAGATGATAAATTCCGCCACTTCCTGAATTTTACCCTGAGAGAGAGAGAGAGTTCAAATGGAACAAAAATTATAAAAATAAACAAATTATTTTTGTGAATTTGTAGAAAACAAAGTGAGAATACTACAGTTTGAAACAGTTCTGTGAACATTATGTCACTTCACCTATGGTTTTCCAATTTATTTATTTAGTTAATTAATTAATTTCTTGTTTGTTTTTTTTATGAAAAAAACTTACGAGAGCACCCACATTAATTTCCTTTTCCATAAAGTCAGCTCCAACCAAAAAGAATGGCTCCCAACTCTCATTCTCACTGTCCTGGATGTTAATCACCTTCCGGGTACGGCCCAACTCTCTGAGGACTTGCTGGCCCCTCTCCCAAACAGGAAAGCCGAGAAAACTCGTATAAGAATTGTGCTCTTTCACACGCCACCGTTTAATTGAATTCGCTGGTTGCCGTACATACGCGCACAGTACCACACATACGCCACACACACTTCTATTATCTGTAAAGTTTATTTCTCTCCCTCCTATTTATTACTATTATAATACTTCTCTCATGGTACGCAGTCTTTCTCTCTTGTTTCTATTTTACTTTTTCTCATTATATTTCGTATTTCTACTAAATATAATATGAAAAATATATTTTCATGTATTTTTCTATCACGCGTATCCTATTCATCTTCCTCATTTATTTCACAATCTACTTTTTTTTTGTTTCTAAATCTTAACAAAACATTACTTTAAATTACCTCAACTAATTTTAATTACCAAGATAGACTTAATTACTTTTGTAAAAAAAAAAAATGAACTAGTCAAAAAAGAAATGTAATAATAACGGTCTCCGTTACAGAAGTTGTGGGAGAACAATAGCGTTAAGCTGTTGTGGTTGTTTCCGCAGGCTGGAAAGCATCAGAGATATTTTCCGTGATAGAGCCTGAGTGTCTCAACTAAATTTGCTCCGTGCAAATCTATGTTATCAGTTATCACACTGTTTGACAAAAAGCATCGTGATGATGAGGGAACGCCTAAAACCGGTCGATGACCACAAAAAGAAGGGGGCTATCACGGAAAATATCTCTGATGAATAGCGTTAAGCTTTCCTTCAAAGTACCACTTCAGTAAAATGTATGATACTGCCACTTATATAATAATATTAATATACCTTAGAAGCATTGCTAGAATTCCAAATTTGAAGAAAATTGGTTAACCACAAGTGCTGTTTAAAGAATAGGATTTTTGAGGGTTGGGGGGGGGGATTTTCTTGATAACGGCTATAGCACTTTCCTTTAAACTTGAAATCTAATTGCATAAATATAAATCTATCATTTTTATTTGTAACATTTTTCTGAGAAATCTTTTATAGGTAGTCTGTCCTGGAGAAATGTGAGATGTTAAAATTAAAATATGTTTGCTCATTATTGGCGCTCTGTACAATGTAATCAATCTGTACCTGCCTCGGTTGAGTTAGGTTGGTAAAAAATTGTAACCCAGGGCCACTGTACATTTATATTGGGACAAATAAGGAAAATTTGAAATTTAAAGAAAATTAAATTAAGTGGAGTAAAAGAAAGTCGTATTAGTTTTTCAGACCAGATTATATAATAATAATATTATAGATATCAGCTTTGAAGAAGCTTGTTTTTTTTTTATAACTGATATTTTGAAGTAGGTAATGAGGTTATAGAACGCTAACAAACTATTTTTTTCTTGTCTATTTATAGTTTTCAGTTTGTTCGGAATATTGTTTTCAATTATGTTAATTCTTTAATACTATTACTTTGTTGAACTAAACTTCAAACTTTTCATCAAATGAGTTTAATTACTATGTAAAGTCAAATGGGCAGTGCTATTTTTACGGGTATATTAACCTATGTTTAAGGAGTAAAAAATAACTATAAACATCATCACAGAAATATTCTAAACATTGTTATTTGTAATAGATGTTTTTTTCCATGTTCCATAGCACATGTACTCGTTTATTTTGTGTTCATCTCATACTAACTCATTTATATCAGCCATGTCCAAATATTTCACTTTGGCAATATTCCATTTTATTACTCATTTGACCATGCCCTTTATTTTGCATCCGTCGTTCCATTTTTATTTATATAGATGTAATGTTTACTCTATTCAATGTTCTATCACTTGGCTTCTAAAACATAAATAAAATAATACTACATGTTTGTTATATTCTATATAATCTGGGCTAATGTATCAATGTAAATTTGATAGCATCAATAAAGTAGCTGAATAACCTTGTGAATAAAATGATTAATTCAAAAAATTATATAGCGAACCTTGAGGATATAATGTAGGGTAGAAATTGTTACAATGTTAATTGAGTTTCGGGGTCAAATGCTTCACCGAGTATTGACTTTTTTTTTTTACTTTCTTTAAGTATTACAATCATGTCAAATTTTTAAAATTACGTTTTCACCGAAAATACATGTTTTGAGATTCCCTGAGTATGAAAATATGTTTTCATCTGTATGAATCACTGGTAGCTCAAACTTAGGTGTTCCGTTTAGGTACTATCGCCAGATATGGCACGAAGATTTCGAATAAAATCCATCGACCTGAATGCGACTTTATTGAATACTTTTTCCAATTTTTCGCGATTTTTTCGGAAATAGATATAGCGATTTTCTTTAAACTTCAAATACTATCCACACTCATAAATACAAATCACTTTTATTTGAAACATTTTCCCTGCAAAAATTATTTTTTGGGGGTTTCTGAGGGATAACTAGTGTTATGCTTTCCTGAACTACTAAGTCAATACAATGGTTTTACGAACTGCATAATATTAATATACATTCAGCTGATAGAATTCCAAATTTGAAGAAAAAGATTAACCAGAATTGCGCCTTCATAAATTAGGTTTTCAGCTTTTTGGAATTTTCTCGAAAATGGCTTCGATTTTCTTTAAACGCAGCATGTAATTTGCACAGATAAAAACGTATCACTTTTACTTGAAATTTTTCCAAAAATATTGATTTTAGTGGTTGTCTAAAGTAAGTTTCAATTTAAACTGCACAAGGTTGTTGTTTTTGACAATGTGGGGTATACCACAAGTCTGCTCAGATATCCAACCATAAAAGAACAAGCTCTATCAAAATAACGAAATAATACATATTAATATTGAAAAATATTGTCAAAATAACAAATTTTGAATAGAGCAAAGCAGAGGAATGCACCTCTCCCTCTTACCCATAAGCCTCTAATCAAAAAGTTAGCTAAAAAGCCAGTATAAAAGTTAACATAAAATGATCCACCAGAACTATTTTAGCTCCTTGTAATTACTTTACATTATGCGAGGTCAGTAAAAGAATAGGAAAATATATAGTTTATATGTAAGGTGAGTCAGAATTTGCTCATGATGACCCATGTTTTGAGATTACCTCAAAAAGTACATATGGTCGTATGGTACGTATGACCAGGTGTCGCGTATTACAATATTGCATACATTACTGTCATCATCAAGTCAATTGGAACGATCCAAGTTGCATCACTGACAACTTCAAGTGCAGTGTGATTAATTATTTAATCTTTTATATTAACTCATTTAAGGAACTAGTACCAGTTGAATTTAATAGCTGAATAACACAGCCTTACTCAACAGTGTGGCCAGTCAGATATAGCACTTCCTCTCACTTCTCGTGCCCTGGGAATCTTCACATCCAGGTATTTCTTTTGGTTAACTAAACTCTTTTTGCATGTGCTACATTAACTTCTGCCAGCACCGATTTCAAGGGTGTATAATTTTATCATATGATCCTTAATAATTGGAGCTTACATTGACATTGTGGCAGTTTACATACATTATATTTTCTTTGTAGTGATTCAAAAAGGTGTTTTTCTTTTATTAACATTGCTCTATTCTTTGTTTAGAGCTGGTCCTCCATTGATTAGAAGCTGGATCGTGGGGCTTATTCTCGCATCCATAGCTTCAGACCCCAGTACCTAGGATTTGCATGTGATCTACATCACTATCCAGGCCATTACCAATGCGTTACCCGCTGAAGACGAGGAATCGGGTCATCACTGTAATTTACGTGTAGTGACGGAAATAAATGTACAGTTCAAAAGAAAAATACGGAACTTATTCGTATTACCCCGTCCACCTGAATCCCAATCTTTATCAAGTGTATATATCTAAGTAGTATATGTCTAAGCAAGTATATATATATATAATAATTCCCAGTAAATATTCCATACCAGGTATGTGTGAACAAAGTACATAAAGGGCCAATTACTTTTAGTTGATACATATTTCCAGGAATATAGATTTTTACAGGTCTCTGGAGGCAATTTCAACCTTGAGCTTTTCTCTGAATTACCACATCAGTGCAATATACAGTTAATTATACCATCTATATTATATTAAAGTATCTTAAACGCATTGCTATAATGTCAAATTTGAAGAAAATCGGTTAATTGAAAATGTAGTTTTACAGAATGGATTCCAGAATTTTTTGGAATTTCCTAGCCAAACATATCCATCGATTTTCTTTAAAGTTGGAATGCTAACTGAGCAAATATCAATTTTATCAGTTTTATTAGAAACATTTTTCAGGCAAAAAAATGATTTTAGACGATGGCCTTTCAAGTTATGCTTAGAGGTGACAGAGGGCTACAATGTGTTCAAATTCACGCAGAACTTTGTTCCAAAGAAAAATAATAACAAATACAATCCCCACCATGTAAATGTACATATAGCACTGGTAAAAAATTAGTAAACATACCAAGTTTGGGTAATTTGTCAATTAGAAATGTAATATTTGCAACAAGAGAAAGTATTTTATATCAGACAGTGTTATAATTCAACACTAAATCCCAGTGAAATTTGGTATTCATTTATTATTGCTAGCTCTAGCTTAAATGAAAGACAATATGATATATATTTTTAGATGCAGCAAAGTTCCATTATTAAACTTGAAATATAAATATTTAATATTTTACCTATTATAGCTTCGTTAAAGGATTGAATGCATAGGCGCACAATGTGGGTAAGTAAACATGACCAGTGGTCCAAGACATGAATTTGATTTCATAACTTCATCTGAAATAATAAATTATTGAACTAATATCGGTCTAGTAGGTGGAAATCAATAAAAAAAAAAAATGTTCTATAATAATTCAAGCGTTCAATGAAAACTGAGAATATGAACTATAACTAGTTCACATAATTGTTGGAAATTTCTAGGAAAAATTTGTTTGACAAGGAAAATATATTGTGTGTGTACAATACATAGATATGTCAGATACTGCACAGTGTTCTGAGTATTTAATATGTATAACACTAAGTTTTCATTATATCTAAAAACCTCTTCTAAACTTTTGGAGACTTATTTTACCCAATGCTGTAAAATATACTCAGTCGCGGCGTTCATATTATTCTCAGGACTTTACCACAAGTGTTACTCAAACACGCACGCGAAATTTGATAAAAATAACATCGTTATACATATATTAGTAAATTAGGCATCCAGCCGCTTTATCCATAAAAACGACTTATGTATAACGAAGCAATCAGATACATCTTCATTTTTACCACTCCACTCTCTGGTGGTGAGTTACACTTGTTGAATGGCTCGTGAATTGCACTATTATCATATACCTCAATAATCCACATATTTCCAACAAATTCTCAAACCACCAGTAATATACTGGATAAATTTACAACAGTGTTATTTAGTAATACATTTTTTAGAGATTTTATTCTGTTCAAAGTAAAAGTTTCAACTGTACACATAGTCAAATGTGAAATTTCATTATTTTCCAAGGCGCTTTTATTTCAATAATGGGTTCCCCCCCCCAAATTATAACAGAAAGAGGGCGCTAATGGCCAAGGCAGTCAATGCCCCCCCCCAACAAGGTAAGAGAATCAGTGTTCTAGTAGTGCTTACGATAAATTTTCAACATCATTCTGAAATATATTTTTCAAAAAAGGATAGTATGAAAAAATGTGGGAAAACTGACAAAACACTAACGGTACTTTGACTAAAACATACTTTCCCTACAGTTCAAGACAAACTATAGATTTTACGCACTACAAAACCTTCGTGTGTAATAAATAAATAAACCTTCGTGTGTAGTAAATAAATTCTTTGCCCGAACATGGAGCATTTAAACAGAACTTACTTCTATTTAAAATGGCACAAACCAGGTGACAGAAAGACAATGCAACCCTTCCATCAGGTTACGCAATGCAATCAATCGCATCAGTTTATGGGACCTGCAACGCTTCAAGATATAAAAAATTAGTTTTGTAAATGCAAAGCTTGGCCTGCATCTCCTTAAATTCTATAGCTATTTTATTAAATTTGTAAATAAGATAATAATATTATTCTTACTTAGTAACTATATAGCAAACATCTTACAAATATAATTATTAATTTTATAACATCATATACACTAAAGAATGTTACATTTATGTGGCAAATGTATGTATTTATTCCGATCTATACAACTAATATTTTTGAATCTATAAGTCCATAAGTTACAAAAATTAAAATTTAAGATAGATACTGGGCTCACCCTGCGTCCATATTGAAAGGAAATTAATGTTGGAGTTGTTGTGTTGTCACACTGTCTGAAGAACGTATCCTGAAGATGGGCGAACGCCCGAAGCCGGTCGATGACCACAAAATGAAGCAGGCTACCACGGAAAATGTCTCTGATAATGTTGGAGTCTTGTTTCTCAAAACTTTTTTATTATTGAACTTTTTCGGTGATTTACTGCTTTCATCCTCAAATAATAAACAGTAAACCATTATTTTACTTTGCAGTACACTATTTTCAAACGAGTCAAAAGCAATGATAAGCATTATGAATAGCAATAAATTTTGTATGAATCAATATTATTATTGTTTCCATATTTTATATTAATTCTATTCCAGACATCAAAAGAATTGCACAACGTGTACAATTCACATCAAAGACGTGCTAACCTTGGTGCTCAACCTCCGCCAGCAGTTAACGGAGTAAAAGTAACCCTCAAAGAAGAACTCGGAGAAGGCTCTGGCGTGGTAAGAAGCTTTTATACAGCCATCGCGGAGGCACTGCTCACAAATGAAAAGCTGCCAAATCTGGGAGGTACACAAGTTGGTTCCCGATCTCAGTATAATGTTTTGTCAAGACGTGGCACCAAGGATAGAGATTCAAGAAGGCGTAGAATCACGACGAGATAATCTTCCTCACGTCTTCATTATTTACTCCTTCTAGCCATTTATTAGCTATCGCAACATCAGCTAACTCAAGTGGAGGCAGTACTAAAGGTATGTAGTGGCTATACTACTAGTGGGACGAATAGCTATAATCCAGAGGCTGGACCACTCAATAATCATCTTTTATACTACCTGAAATGTTTCTGTTCGGGACGAACAGATCTGAGAGGGGAGCAGTGTAACGCAGCCACTGGTGCCATCTAGGAGAGAAAGCAGGGACCTCAAGTCTCCTAGTGGCCGCTAGGAAGCGCTGGCGGCGCCTTCTAGCCCATTCTAGAACAATCGATAACCTTCTAGACCCTTCTCCCCCGGTATAAATAGTGGGACAACAGGGAGTTTACACAGATTCTTGTTACAACAAAGTGTACGTTTGTGAAAAGTGTATAAAAAGTGAGCAAAGAGAACTTTTGTTGGTTTAAACTGTGAATTAATTATTAATAAGTGTTGTATTTGTAATTTATTGTGTAATACAATAAATTGGTGTTTGTCTTATTGGAGTTTAGAGTATTTTATCTAAACGAACCCACTTAGAACTAGTTAGTTTTATATTATTTCTGTGAACTTTTATAAAAATATTCTTTTTTAGAAATATTAACAGAAGATTTATGATAATTTAAATTAAAAAAATTTATTGAATTATTAATTTAATTATACAAAAATTTAAAATGAAAATGATATATATTTAAATTTGCGTTTCAATAATATTATTTTGAAACGGAACCGTTCCCTGGCCTCTACCCATTCCGCCATGTCATCAGCTCTTGGTGAACACCAATTCTATATGTAAGAAAAATTAACTCATTATAATTTGGGTTAATTAATAATTATAAACGTAAGAATATTGTTTTTTATTGGTTGATTTAACCACATGAAATAAACTAGGTCAAATGGATTCCGAAATTCATGTACAATTTACTATTTAACAGTAATGATTCAGAACAATATTCCATCAAAGTAATATTTGAATCTATTATATTAATACAAAAATTGGGTTCATAAGATTTTTTTTTTAAATTTTGTATTAGATCAAAGCAAATTAAATAGGTCAACTTAATGCATAATTGGGTCAACTGAAACCCACTAATTCAATATGGCGTGATTATGTCAAGGATATTTTTTCAATAGATACCTATTTTCTTATGCTGCATAAAACATATACTGCAGCTTAAAAAGTATTATTTTTGTATTTTTATTGACCAAAAAATAATTATTTTTTGATTGATCTATAAAAGATTTTGAGATACGATCAGATTAAATATTATGACTACAATTATAGATTATAAAAATGAATTAATAATCACATGCCTGCCAATTGTACGAAGATCTATGCTTGCTTTCAATGAAGATAATTCAGTTTTTATGATGTGCTTATTTCTTCAAAAACTTTTCGAATTTCCTTCCTTTTCTGTTTTTTGTTTTTGTAGAATGATTTCACATGTAATTTATATTCTATTAAATTTGTGCATAAATCATGAATTAGCTATTAAAAGAATTTCTTAGTGATCTTCGATTATGAACCCTTATTTGTCATTTTTGCCAGATGCCATTTTTTTTATTTTTTAGACACAAACACTCAATTAATTTTAAACACCAATTAATTCCTTAGAAAAGTCTAAAACAAAATTTCAAGTCACAGCCTCATCTGAGTAACAGTTTTAACTGGCAAAATTCCTTAGCTAAATTTGGCTTCTGAATGCCTAATTTATATAAAAAAAATCACAATGAATACTTTGCTATATTAAAATGGTGAGGGTTTTTTTTTCTATGATTATTGCAAAACTGCAGGAAATTCATTTTCTAAAAAAACCAGGGTATCAGGCGACCCCAAAACGGTTATTTCCGGTGAAAACACGATATCGAAAATTTGACACGATTACAATACTTCCTAAGAGAAAGTAAAAAACCTATAAATAATTTTATATGACTGATTGAAATGGGTCAATCACAAGCCACAAGCATGTCTCAAAGCTTCTAAAAAGCGAATTTAACTGTTGATTTAGCTAAAAGTATGATAATACTAATACTTGTAAATTGTTTATTAAACACGATAAAGTCTTCGATAAGAGTATTATGGCTGCTTTATGGAGCTGCATAGATACGTTTATTAAAATAAATAACAAAATATTATGATACAAGAGCGAATATGATATTTCTATGACTTTGAAATAGTTTAAACAGATAATTATTCATTTTTATTTTATATTTTCATTATAATGAAACATAATATCTATTTGTGAGAATTGTATACAATTTACATTTTAACTGACAAAGATAATTCAGTTATGTAATTGTTTACTTCATTTATACGATTGCCTCTAAATATCATCCATTCTAGAAACACAAGCCCCAACTACAATCCAGAATATACGCTGGATCTACCAGTTCATTCAATTTAAGCAGAGTTTAAAGTTCAAGATTGAAGTTTTTTCCCATTGATTCCTCTGTCCTGGACGATATCATCTCTTTTGCTGTAGACCAACTTTCTTCTTGTAAACGCTTCAGCCTTCCTGTTTCTTGTTTTCTCACCAACTGTTAAGAGTAACTGGCAATGGGTGGCCCAAGTTCTTTTGTGTAGTATGTGGTCAATTGTAGTGGTCAAATGTAGTATGTGGCCTACACTGCTCTGTTACTTCTATAGTAGGCATTACCTCGTGATAGATCTTATTGTCATCTTTGTCGCTTTCATTTTTTTTTTTTTCTAGATTCCTGAGAAACTTCATCTTTGTTGCCCTGAATCTGATTTATCTTTTTCTTATCAATGTTCAGGGCTCAGTAGAGTATTGAGTCCCGGTTTAGAAACCCTTTTTTTTACTTCTAAGCAGAGAGTATTAGGTATATTTCCTTCATAGGATAACTGTTGTGACATTTTCAGTTCTAAAATATTTGTACCGTTTTACAGTTTTTAAATTTTCACTATTGAAAACCTTCTAAAAACCAAATAATTTTGATTTTATCAAGATTAACCAATAAGATTCCACAACGCAAAAATGATAAACAAATTTATCATTTACTTTCTGTAGAAGATGAGGTTTTCTTAATTCAATGTCATCACACAAAACTTTTTTTCATAACTGAATAAAAAGTTCTAAAGATTTTTTGAACAAATTAAATTACTAAATTAATAAATAGCAAAGAATTAGAATAATTTTTATTACTATTCTATTTTTCTGATGTTCTTAAAATACTGTATTTTCTATTTTATAAACGTTTTTAAAGAAATATTCATAAACATTCCATAAATATTCTTGAAAACAGGCCCATTGGTGGGTCTCTCCCCTTTGGCATTCTCAGCAAGGATTGTGCAGAATATTTCGTAACACCAACCATACTTTTTTTTAGCCTTTCAGTCTTTTTATTCTTATAGTCCAGATAAGCCTTGCCCTCCTAGCTAACCACTTGGCTGGAGCTTCCATGCTTCTTATGACATCTTTTACGTGTATTTGCTCCAATATGGCTTTAATTGGTGTCCGAGGCTGCTATACCATCCTGCCTTTCCTATTAAACTTCTAGCATAGTTCTCTCCATACCTTTTATGGATAGTCTGGAGCCCTTTTAGATTCTTTTCTTAGTGTAAGACCAAGTTTCAACATCATACAATAGACAGGACTCTTGATATTTCGTTCTAAAACCTGGATTTTATATTTTGTATTAATATTCCCATTCTTTGGAAAAACTTCTTAACGCTTGGCCATCGAAAGTGATTAACAGCTCTCAGTCAACTCTTACTGTAATCTACTTTAATATTATATTTCGAACAGATATACGTACCTCTGATTTAGCAAGTAGAACGGTTTTGTCATGATTAATAATCTATCCTATTTTTCTTCCTCTCTAATTAAATTAACATTTTCTCCGTCATTCTTCATTTATTGGCAAATAATACCAATTCGTACCTATAACAATTTTGTTTTTCAGTCAAAATATTTAGTCAGTGGCTAGTTAAACAAAAAAAATTGGTTTCCAAACTTAATTCCTCTTTGTATTCTGGAATAAGTGCGTTACTTGTTTGGCACTATTCTGCCTTTATTATCTCTGTAAACAATATTAATGTGTATATATTATGTATATTTTATGCAGACATTTTGGATTTATTATAATTTCATTGAACATAAAAGAATGTTTTACAGAATCGAATTTTTTTTTTTATTATCTATAAAAGCCATGTTTACTGGCAATAAAAATTCTATGTTTCTTCTGGACAATCTGGTTCTAGTTGAAAATCCTCATCCAAACCCCATACTAGGGTGCAAGGTTGTTTATCTACATCTACAGCAATTCTATTTTGAAATAGCTTCATAGATATTTAGCAGTCAATTGAAGTGAGACTTATAGTACGTTAATTTTCTATATTTTGGATATCTCCTTTGTTTAAAAATTAACATAATATTTGTAAATAACCATTGATTGGGTATAGTTTCTATTTTCAATATCAAATACCAATGTGGTATTTGGCCATATATCCATATATTTTTCATTAACAAATACGAGATTTTTTCCTTTTTATTCTTTTCTTTAAAGAAATGACTTTTGAATATTAATTATTTTTCTAAACTATTTTACTCTAAAGTGTTTAAATCACCAGTTTATAAAGATTGCAAGTGGTAAGCATCTTGATGCACTTCTTTACTACAGTTGGATAGAATTTTTATTATTTTGCATAAACTTACCATGCAATTACGTTTTTTACCAAGCTATTAATAAAATTAGAATTTATAATCGCATCTTTAGTAAGTCTGTTGTCATAACAAATCTTGTTAATTTACAAAAGCAGTTGACAGTAGTTGACATCTTATAAAACGTTTTTTATTTATTAATATATTCATTTTTATTTCATTATTCTTATACATTTTTATACAGCAACCTAGTTTTAATATTTTTGCATAATACCATTGGTTACAGTTTCCCTAAAGTCCTCAAACCTTAGAATAGGTGCTTTTACGATTTAATGTAATTCCCTACACTGTGGGTTTACAGTTATTGCTTAATAAAGTTATTAAGTTCTATTTTTTGAAATCTTTGATCAGTATGTTACTTACTTAACATTATTTTTAATTGATACGTTTTTAATTATATTTTTATTCTTTATTAGAACAAAATTTATAGTGTTACCATAGTATATAGATTTTTGGTCAAAATCGGTGGGTCACCTTTTGGAGTTTTTAATTCTGATTTTTGAATACCATTCGGATTTTTTAATTTTTTTGATTTTTTTTTTTTTGTTTAACGTTCCGACGATTTTATTTAAATTGTATATACATATTAAATCCATATACGTAGGTATGTCTGTCTTTTTTACTTTAACATTTTTCTGGACTAATTTTTTAGGAAATTCCGGGTGGAGGGAGGGGTAACGTTAGGCTTTTCTCTCAAGTGCCATTTCAGTATGCCATACGATTTTGTAGCATATCACGCATTAAACAACTTTGGTTTTGGCCAAATACCATCACCAGTTTTTTTTAGCGATATTCTTGATACTTCCATATTAAATATTATATATAAAAGCTTTTTAAAGTTATTGAAACATTTTTCTAGACAAATATGTTTTTTTTAAAATAAATTTCTAGAAGAGCTGCAGTGTTAAGCTCCCTCTAAACTCAGTACATGAAATTCAGTACAATGTACCACCAACTCTATAATATTAAGGTATTTTTTAATTTAAGGCGCGTCAACATCTATGGTCATTTGCGCCCGGCGCCTTCTCAGTGCACTGCCGGCCTCCGGCCAGTGTCTCTCGTCGCACACAACACTGTCCATCACCCGGACAGTGTACTGTAGAGGCTCGTAGAATGAAAAAACCTACAAGATAGCAATGGACTCGAATCCGGGATCTGCGCGTTGCTAGTCCAGCGCGCTACCACTGAGCTAATTCTTCCCTATTGAGGTTTATTAAACGCACCGCTAGAATTACAAGATTGGAGAAAATTGTTTACCAGAAAATCTAGGATGATAGGCAAAAATATCTACAAATTATAGTTTCATTAAAATAGCTGCAAACTCCAACTCATGGTCTGAACAGTAATCTGTTATTCTGCTCTGCAAATTTATTATGTAATTTAGTTTTTGACTCACAACTAGAATTTTTACAACATATTTTAATAAAACCAACTTTGCATTTACATTATAAATGTCTATAAACAGTTTGCTTATTTTACAAACAGTTTGACACTTCGTTTTTTAAATGGTTTACATTATTAAATTTTGTTTTTCATATGTTGTCCAGAGAAATAAACGAGTGTTTATTCGCTAGGAGAAAGTCCGGAGAACATGGCGGATGTGGCATAAATTCCCATCCCAATTCCATTATTTTGTTTTGCATAATTCTTACCACAAGGAACAAAACATTCTTCCTGTTTACTAAAGCAGGATCCTATCTAAGCAATTAACATTGATTTCTTTGCAGTTGGTCACAGCGGATAGATTTCTTTGAACTATCACAGTTAGCCCCACTGTTATAGTTTCTCCGACATTTAAGTACTCTGAATAATTCCGCCAGTAGTCCACAACAAAATCTTGTTAGGTGTTAAATGAGCTATGGAAATCTGAGGCACGGATTCATTTGAAAACAACCAATGTATGACCCCTCTTCACATTTTCATCACAAATTAAAACAATGTCCAAAAAAAAAAAAAAACTTCAGTCTTGAATTGCGAAATCTGATCCACTAATGGTCAATAGCTAAAATTCGTTTTCTAACGTCAAATTGTGTTGCACCCGTTACAGCCATTTTCAAGAAAATTGCAACGCAAAAACCTTTCCTATAAAAATGCACGTTCAGTTAACTGATTTTCTTTAAATTTGGAATTCTAGCCAATATTTCTAATAGATATTAATATTATCTGGATGACAATACATATATTGTATGGACGTGATACTTTAGAAGAAAGTATAATGCTAACTCAGAACTCCTACAGAAAAACAATTTTCCCGGGGCATTGTTTCAATATGATATGTGATAGGTATGATAGGCGACTGGGTCGCATAACAATGTGTAGATGGAATACACGTTTAAAGAAAATCTGTGCAGCCGTTTTTGATGAAATTCGTGGCAAACCGAAAAAAAAAATCCGTATATTTACACTTTCGGTTAAGAGATTTTGCCGGAAACTTAGTTTCAGATACTGTGGTAGTATATACGAGTAATAGGAATACCAAGGATTAGCTTGCTGAGATTTTTCGTTTTTGATATATTCTGTTCATATTCACACAGACCATTCGCTAAAAACAATTTTTTCCTATTCAGGAAAACTCAAAACGGGTATTTCTGGTGAAAACACAATTTCGATGGTAAATCCACAGCAACTTCAGATTCCTTTAGTTCCAGAGATTTGAGAATTGTTATTCTTATTACGCAGAAATCTCTCTCTGTATGGATAGTTATTTATTTTATCTGAATTAATGCATGATACTATTAATTAATTAATTAATTAATTATTATTATTCTGTTTTACAGGTAATGCAGGAATGTTGCTTTGCAGGGAATGCTTTGTATACTTTATTATCAAAATAAATGAGGAATTATTTTAACTAGTGCGTTAAAAAAAAGGTAAATTCACGGATATTCCGAATCCCACCCAGAACTAGTAATGTGTGCTACTATTTTGTGATTATAAAATTTTAAACTGTGTCCTATGTCCAGTGTAATGAAGAGAAAGAAGAGAAGACTTCGATGGATATGTAACTGCAACAGCTTGTTGCAGATCTCAACCTACAGCAATAAAGGTAGGCTGGGGAATTGTAGTGGTTCATGTTTATGTCAACTTTATGTGGTAGTCTGGATTCTTTGTAATAGTATTGCTATTTAATCTTAGAATAAAATGAACTTGGTTTAAATAAATACAGAATAATTATAATTCCTTCAAATTATGTCAAGTTGCTTGCATTTTTGCTGCATAAATTCTATAGTATTTCTTAGGCCTTTCTAAAGATTAAATATTTGATATTAATGAAAATGTGATATATTACTAATTTTTAGTAATATTGAGTTTAGCAAAAGTCTTCACTCTGGAAAATTCTTAGCCTTTTAGGAGTTTAGTTTTCCATTCAAAATCGTTTCATTTAAAAAAAAATCGACAAATATTTCAATAAGTTTTAAAATAATTTATGACAACAATGATATTTTGCATGATAATGTTATGCGGTTAATAATTGGAATTATATTTATTTAATAAAACATTTATATGGCCACTATTAATATCCCACCTCGGAACTTCTAGTCCAGGTAGAGCAGAGTCGGTGAGCGAATTCTTGACATGTTTATTATTGCAGGTTATAGTTGTATAGATGTGCGTAAATATATTTTCATCTTAAAAAAATTTGATGTGAAAACTATTACATTTCTCCGACATTCTCTTAAATTTAATACAATTATTAAACTAAGGACAAATTTCCTTTAAACTCAAATTTTACTTATTTGTCATAATATAAATATAGAGGTGGCGGGGGATAATACCAACCTACTTTCAACTTGGCAGGTAGAGAAGTGATGATTATATTGTGGCCCAGTAGAACGCTCTAAAAACACTGAACCAACTACATGTAATATTTGAATTAACGCCACAAACTCCGCACAACTATCTATCTAAAATAATTTTTTTTGGAAAAATGTTTTAAATAAAAGTAATACGTTTATATCTGTGAAGTTAGCATACCAAGTTAAAAGGAAATAGTTTTCGAGAACATTCCAAAAAACTCAAAAACCTAATCTGTAAAATCACATATCTGGTTAACCTATTTTCCACAAATTTGGAGTTCAAACCATACTTGTATGTGTATAATTACTATGTAGGTGGTAGAACCCCCACAAAAATAAATTTTCTTGAGAAAATGATTCAAATAAATGTGCATCATTCAAGGTGGTCCTGTTTCGCCAGTAAAGTCGATAAAAGACTCCAGCGGAACGAGTGTACCCGCTGTTCATGTATGGTGGTGTCCCCAGGGGTAACCTTAGAGATTCACCCTCGTAAAACAAAGTATCAAGCGTACCGTGCCCACAGAGGATTGCAGCCAGGGGGTAACACAAGCTGTATTATAACCGCGCCTTCCTGCAACTGGATCGTATTAGGAAGTAATAATTGGCATGCCTGGTTTCTGACACAGTCAACTTAAGAGATCCCTAGCTGTACATGTGACAGCTGTAGTTCTCGGTTTGGAACGCGGATAGGTTACGGTAGGGATACACAGGTTTCAGTGCAGTTTGTGGGACTAGGTTTCAGGCTAGTCAGGGTACATACGTTTCTATCAGGACGCGGAAAGATTTCTTCGTTAAGCTTGGAAGCGCGCACATCTGTTGCATGCATTTTCTTGAGGAGGAGCGAACCCACAGGTTTCCCTTCCTGATGCTCTTGCACCATTGCGAAAACAAAAATTTTGGATTTCTGAAGATTAATTTTTAAGTCCTTAACTTTCTAAAGAATCTGTCATTCATTATTTGCAAAGATAATCGATCCGGAGCAAGTAAAACATATCATCTGCATAAGCCAGCACTTTATTTTGCAGGAATTGTTTGCTATTGTGCCACCACCAAAATATCTTTCTAATTCAATATAGAGGCAGTAAAGGAGGGGGCTTAAACCCGAATCCGTATTATATTTCTGAGACATACCACCCTTACACCATACCGATGCCACAGTATCCGTAAATAAATTTTTAATAATCGTTAATATTTTTGTAGACATACCTAACATTCTTAATATTTTTATTTTATACTCACATCTGAACTTAAGAAAATATTTAGTCTTTATTTAATTTTTAGTGGTTATATTATTTTATCATTGTAATTATTTAGTCATAATATTAATGTGTCAACTGTTTTTAGTGTACGGTTATTCAATTTTATTTTTGCTAACTTTGTAATTGGGTATAAACCCGTTTATATAAATAAATAAATATTATATGCCAAAATGTTCAATACCTGCTGCTTCTTTTCTAGCTATGGACATTCATCAGAAGATGATTTGCCGCTTCCTATACGTTTATTGATGTTCTAGACGAATAACTTGGTTCTTGGAATAAGTTGGAGCTTCTTTACTGATTGTGAAATATGACCACAATCAGTTTTTTTAAAATTTCTTTCCTTATTTTTTCCGGAACTACATTTTTCGTCGGAGGTGAATCTGACATCACACTTTTTTATCTGATACTGCCATTCGTTCATTATTTAGTACCTTTATATCATTAATTATCAACTTGTCTTGACGAACTGCTAAACTCTTCATAAATACCAAATAGAATTTGGTTCCGTTTACGAACGTCTCTCTCTAATCGTTCTACTTTAGCAATAGAATTTTCTAATTTAATACTAAACTCATTTATGAGAGATTTAATATCTGTACCCTACTTTAATATACGTATTCCCATTTAATGCTTCTTTCATTTGAATTAGAAAATCTTTAACAGACTGATCCATTATATCAGTAATAGACTTTGTGGAAGAAAAAGAAAAACTTTAAACAGCTGGTATTAATCAGGTCAAGTTTAAATCGTAGCCAATCACTCCCACCCCAAGTTACACTGTTTTCACAAATCCCTACCTCGGCATCTATATATGATCGACTTTATATTTACGTTTCTTATTAGGATTAAAAGTGCAGTTAACTTATCAACAATAAGATGCGCACGCAATAATAACTACAGGATAATCTACCAAATCCCCACTCTGCTCACCAACACAAGCCACAAAAAGAAATGTTATAGAAAAATTGAAATATTACATTTTTTTTTTTTGCTTTCTCTTACTCCTCTAGTAAGTGGAAGTATTGTAATCGTGTCAAAATTTTCGATATCGAGTTTTCACCGGAGAAGTATTGTAAACGTGTCAAATTTCCGATATCGAGTTATCACCGGAAATATTCGTTTTGAGATCCCCTGAGTCCAAAAAAGTGGTTTTTAGAAAATTTTGTGTGTGTGTATGTGTGTGTGTGTGTGTGTGTGTGTGTGTGTGTGTGATCAGAAGAGCCTAGCTCAAAAACGAAAAACCGTAGAAAGTTGAAACTTGATATTCTGTTTAGGTATCACCGTGGGATCTGACAGTACGTCATCTGTCAACATTCCTCAACCGCAAGTAACACTTTACTAGTTTTTTTTTTTACTTTTTTACAATTTTCTCAAAAATGGCTCCGACGATTTTCTTGAAAATTGGTACATCAACTACACATACAAAGAGCTACAACTTTTATTTAAAATATTTCTCCGAAAAAACTCATTTAAGGGTACATTTAAGGGGAGAGGTAGGGTTACGGCTTCTTCTAAAGGGCTATTTCAGTTTATTAGACAATCCTGTCATCTAAATAATGTTAATTAGAATTGAATATGTTGTTGAAATTCCGAGTTTGAAAGAAATTTGAAAACCGGAAGTGCGTTTACTTTACCACTTTACTAAATGATTTTTTCACTTTTTCGCGATTTTCTCAAAAATGCCTCCGACGATTTTCTTGAAACATCTTATATAAATTACACATACAAAGATCTACAACTTTTATCCTAAATGTTTCTCTGGGAAAATTCAAGTAAAGGCACTTTTAGGGGAGGGGTGGGGTTATGTTTTTCTATAAAGTTGATTATACATAGTTGATTATACAATTATATCATCCAAACAAAATTTATTAGAAATAAATACATGGCCAAAATTCCGAGTTTAAGAAAATTAGTAAACCGGAAGTGCGCTTTTACAGAACAGTTTTTACAGTTTTCGAACGAATTTCATTAAATTTGGTACACAAATTATATAATTTGTCAATTATAATTTTGAGAACTGGAGAAAGAGAAAGTTGTGTGAATGTTTCACACCAGATTTTTTTTTTAAATAAGTCAAAAACAGCTCGTTAGAAATTCTTATAACTTTATCACCATGTTGCAAATACTTTCCATTCACCACAGGCAAAATTTGGTTTCGATATGCACAATAGAAAGTGTTTAATATAATTATAATCATTTACTAAAACATTTATATGGCCACTATTAATATCCTTCTTCGGAACTTCCGGTCCAGGTAGAGCAGAGTCGGTGAGCGAACTTTTGACATTGTTTCAATTCCTGATATTGTTGCAGGTTGTAATTGTGTTGATATACATATATGTATTTCCCTATCGAAAAAATCTGGTGTGAAATCTCACGTGATTGAATAAAATTATTTAGGTAAAGACAAATTTCAGTTAAACTCAAATTTTACGTATTTATCCTAAAACAAATATAGAGGCGGTGGGGGATAATATTTATTTTTTATTTATTTATAACAAGCTTATAGGTGCAACACCTTTAGCTCGGAGTTGCTGCACACGAAAACCACAACATAAGGTACACATTCTTATATTACAATATTAAAGTATAAATTCTAATAAAAAGGAAAAAAATATACATAATTATAGAGATAAAAGAAACATAAAGGAAAACAAAAAATAAACAAACTGGTATAAAACAATGCCAAATTCCGCCCAGACCTAGTAATGCGTTCTACTATTTTAAACTGTGTCCTGTTTCCAGGGCAGAAAAACAATAATCAGATAACATCATTCATTTATCAAAAAACTTTTGATTTCAAAGCCTCAGAAACATAATTATGAACGACATATATTTGTTATTTAGGTGTAATTAATAACAAGGAATATTATTAATCACACGGAAAATGATACTGATGATAGTGAGGTGACAATGAATCAGTATAGTTTGATAAATAAATGTAGGTAAATCTTTGTAAACGAATATATGTACATAAATCTTTGTCAAATAGAAAATGGATTGAAGAACCCGGGGCTAAATCATTGCACAGACTGCAAAAACTGTCACAAACATATTTACTGCCATTACAGCACAGAGTTGCAATTTTAAGATTAGCCAATCGCAGCTGCATTATTATCCTTAATAAGTTAATTGAACAATTCCAATCTAAATAATTCTCTGTTAGGAATGGTGGGGGATAATACTAACCTACTTTAATCTTGGCAGGTAGAGAATGATGATTTTATTATAGTCCAGTAGAGCGCTCTAAAAACACTGAACCAACTACTTGTAACATTTGAATTAAAGCCACAAATTTCGCACAACTATCTTATCTAAAATAAGTTTTTTTGGGGGGGAAAAATACTTCAAATAAAAGTAATACGTTTTTATCTGTGAAGCTAGCACACTAAGTTTAAAGAAAATAGTTTTCGAGAAAATTCCAAAAAACTCGAGAACCTAATCTGTAAAATCGCATTTATTATTTCCGGTTAACCGATTTTCTTCAATTTGGAATTCAATCAATAGTTCTCTGTATTAATAGTATGAAGATGGTGAAACCGTATATTAAACTGAAGTTGTAGTTTAGAGGAAGCTTAACGCTACTGCTACACCAGAATCCAAAAAAAAAATTTTGCGGGAAACTTGTTTCAAATAAAAGTGATAGGTATTTTTTGTGTTTACAGTATACGAAGTTTAAAGAAAATCGTTGGAGCTATATTCGAGAAAATCACGAAAAACGAAAAAATCAGTAAAGTTGTACTTTCGATCGATGGATTTTACCCGAAACCTTCGTGTCTGACGCGGTGGTAGTATTAGACAAGAAAATGGTAGAATACTATGTTTGTTCTTCCTGCGACTTTTCCTTTTTCAGATATTCTTTTTAAAAATACACACACCCCTTTTCTTTTGCTAAGACATCCCTTTTCGTTCACTTGCCTGCTTGTTTTCTTCTAGTGAAAAAGTATGTATGTTATTCTACTGCATCAAAATGTAAACTGCTTCATCCTAAACTGCTTCTTTGTTAAGATTTACTGTCTCTTCGGGTGTACTCTGCTTATAACACAGGTTTTCCATCTCTGCCACCAACCAGCTTCCGGGAGGACTTATTCGCATCACCAAATGCTCGCTTTCTTACCGTTTCATTCACCAATTTACCTTTCCCGCAGCTTCCCTCCACACACACACACACTCACACACACACACACACACACACAACACCAATACACGAGCATATTTACACAAATGCATGGCCATCTTTAAACCTTTTACACTTCATAGCGTCCTTCACAGCTTCTCCAGCTCAGTATTCGCTTCTCGCTCATCCTGACCGCATCTTCAAGGTAAGAAAATACAAATCGTCTTTGTTATTCTTTGTAATTACTTTGTATTGCATCCTGGTGGATTTGCGTGCTCCACTAGGCGCTTATCCTTTTACGCTTTCAAGAACACACCTACGGGCGTACATATGTTTTCCGGTAAAACTCAATTTCGAATTTTAAAAATTCTTTGGCAGAAGTTGTTACAAAGAAATGAGAATTATTTTTTTATTGAATCTTACCAACTCACATAAAACTCATACCATGTACTTACGCTGAAGATAACACCATCCATTTTCCCATTCCCATTTTTCCATTTGTCGATGGACCCCCCGAGAACGGGGTCTAGCTAGTCTGGAGTGGGCCTGTTTAGGGCCTAGTAACTTAGCAGTTCCGGAGTGGACGGATGCTTGCGAGGTAGGAGGGGGTTTTTAGGGGTGCGAGGCACACACTTCGTGCGGAGGCATTTTCCCCCCTCCTTAAGAAAAGAAAAAAGTGCGCGCGTCGTCCGGCCAGACATCCTACTTTCATCCCTTTAATTCTCTCCTGCTAATTCTCTGGCCTGCAACAG
>JAAEAF010008179.1:0-45734 GCA_011037195.1 Triatoma infestans | reverse complement strand
GTCTCCCGCTCACACTTATTTCACCCCTAAATACTTACAACAAGGAACCTGCTCTATTCTTCGCCCCTTGATGGAGATGTTCATTTGCATCTCTGTCCTGGATACCACCATGCACTTGGTCTTAGAAGTATCTAAAATCATATTCCTTTTGCCTAGCTCTTCGGTCCATATATTTAAATTTTCTTGCAACGTTTCTTCGCTATCTGCTATTAACACTGGGTCATCTGCAAATGCGAAGACAGAGAAGGCAGTTGACTGTAACTTCCAGAGTCCAAATTGTGTCACTCTGGTTCTCCTCTTGCATTTCTTAGTTACGTCATCCATAAGAGCGATAAAGTACTGAGGGCTCCCTATGTCCCCCTGCCTAACACCTACTGTAGTAAGGAACTCGGATGATTTTAGGTTGGAAGTTCTAATATAATTCCTACATCTGACATAAAATGATTTTATCCTTCGGATAAGAGCCCATTCACTTCCTTATTTCTGAATGATGCCCATAGCATATCCCTAGGTACCCTGTCAAATGCCTTTTTTAGGTCAATAAAGCACAGGTAAACCGCTTTGCTGTATTCTATGGACTTAAAGCAAAAATCTGATCTTGAGTACTCCTACCGGGCCGAAAACCACATTGTTCCTCTTCCAGATGCCGCTCTATCTCCTTCCTCAATCTCTGCTCTAGTATACGAGCGTAGATTTTTCCAGGTACGCTTAGCAGAGAGGTACCCCTGTGATTTACACATTCTCTGGAGTCTCCTTTCTTAAAGATAGGTACAGTGATTGAGATTTCCCAATCCTCAGGAATTCTTTTGTTATGCCAGGCCAATTCCACAACTCTAAAAAGCAGCTCTTCTCCTGCATTTCCCATATACCTAAGCATTTCGGGTGCTATTCCGTCATAACCTGCTGATCTTCCCAATTTCATTTTTCCTAAAGCTTCCCATATTTCTTCCTTTTCAATTGGGTCGTCCTCTCCTTGTTCCTTGTTCTTGTTCCGTATCTGAAATATAATAAATATTAATTAAATTATTATTGTAGAAATGAAATTTACATTTCATTTTTTTTTAATTTCGTCAGCCTATAAAAACTAGTATTAATTCATAAATCTAAAAGTATTTTTATAGTGCCATATGTCGTTGCCAGTTGTCACTTTTCTATCGAGTAATAAAACGATAGTAATTAATGATTGTTTTAATTAAGCAGATTTCTTCTCTTTTTTTATATCCAAAATATTGTTTACGTTTATGACACTGTTAATAAATTATTATTACACATTGAACAAAGATCGGGCCCGTAATATTTCATTTTACTAGTTTGTACAATGTGCGTGTGATTAGTTCGTACAATTAGAAATGTTTACGATAAATGTTTGAATGTTAATCAATAAAAATTTGTTTGCACTGTTACTGTGAAACACTCACATTTTGCTTGTTGGTTCCTAGGGCTACTAGGCCGACAGTAGTGAATTTATCAATCCCCAGTAATACGTGAAAAAGAAGTTTTTAGTTAAGCCTAACGCTATCAAACCTCCCAGAATTCCTTTAAAATTACTACTTTTCTGAAAAATATCTAAGTTGCATTTCTCGTTGACACATTTTCCACCCAAGTTGGAATTTTAGAAAAACGTAACAAGTCTGTATCGTCAACCTTTCAGGAACGACAAACATCTAAGGAAGTTCAAACTTGATTATTCCATTTAAATATCGTATTTGACACTAGGTTTCAGTCAACATCCAACAACCGCAATGTTATTTTAGTGAATGTTTTTTTTCTTCAGTATTTCCCGAATTTCTCAAAAACGGCGTCCACGATTTTCTTTAAACTTTGTATAATGTCTATCTATATATTTAAATACCTATCACTTTATTTGAAACGTTTTCCCAGGAAAATTAATTTTCTGGGTAAAAGTAGTGTCATGCTTTCCAAAAGTGTCAATTGTGTACAATTAATGGTTTTAGTAACTACATAATTGGAAAACAAAATATGTTTTTAAGTTATACGATTTTTTTTTACACTTGGATTGCTAACTATTCAGAAGTCATTTAGATCTAAAATATCCCCCTCCCCAAAAATGGTTTGAGATAGTTTGCGGAATTTGTGGCGTTGAATTTCAAATAAATAGGGTTGGCTCTACGGTATTAGCGCGCTCTTCACTTCCCCACCTGCTTGGGTTTGGTTGGGTCAACGAAGTTTTGCGGAATTTGTGGCGTTGAATTTCAATTAAATAGGGTTGGCTCTACGGTATTAGCGCGCTCTTCATTCCCACCTCTTGGGTTGGTTGGGTCAACGAAGTTTTGCGGAATTTGTGGCGTTGAATTCAAATAAATAGGGTGCTCCTACGGTATTAGCGCGTCTTCACTTCCCCACCTGCTTGGGTTTGGTTGGGCACGAAGTTTTTTGAGAATTCGTGGGTTGAAATTTCCAAATTAACTAGGCGTTGGCTTACGGTATTTAGCCGCCTCTCACTCCCACCTGCTTGGGTTTAGTTGGGTCAACAAAGTTTTGCGGAATTTGTGGCGTTGAATTTCAAATAAATAGGGTTGGCTCTACGGTATTAGCGCGCTCTTCACTTCCCCACCTGCTTAGGTTTGGTTGGGTCAACAAAATTTGAACTTTAACGAAACTTTGTCATTTTATATATAATTGTATTAAGGAGTGAGAGAAGTTGTGTGCGTGTTTCACACCAGATATTTTTTTTAACCAGTTTTTAATTTTGGATAAATTAATAGAATTTTAGTGAATGTCTTACATTGTGAAAACTTATTAAGAAAACGGTCAGCTTAGTGGAGTTTTCATTTTCAGAAAGGAAAGATCCTAACCATCTTAACGGGAACTTTTTTTTTTTACTTGTACCCTCGCGGCTCTTACCTCTGTCTGCTAATCTTCTTTTTCTTTTTCGTTTAAGCCCTTAGAATGACAGATTTAGTTTAATGTAATCGGTCAGGATGGCATGGCAAGAATTAGATGGAAGGCTTCTTTAAGCTGGTTAATGGAAGTGTGTTTAAAACTACCCTCTCTTGCTACAACCAGTTCAAAGAATTTATATTGTCACTGTTCAAAAGTGATGGTCACGAGAATTGCGAGGCTTTTCTAATTCATTAGCATTTTAACCAGCCAGTTTCTAAGTGTGAGACTAATTTTTCTAATCTGATTGTAATGTGAAGTTACTTATAAACGGTTTATCTTATATGTAAATATTATCTTATATATATCTATACATATAAAGAGAAATGTTCTGACTGACTGACTGATTCATCAACGCAGAGCCGAAACTACTGCACTTGAAACATAGAATTTAGACTGTAGGTTTCTTTTGTTACTTAAGAAAGAATTTTTTGAAATTCGATCCCTAACGGGATGAAAGATGGTGTCAAAGTTTGTATGGTAAAAGATAATAAAACACGCGAGTGAAAAGGAGTGAAATTAATAATTTAACACGTATCTACTAAATTCGCAACCAATCTAGAAACTTCTAGAAAGCGTAGTAACATCTAGAAAACGTAATGCGATTTTCAGGCGGATGAAGTCGCGGGCAAAAGAATTAGATCTATATATATATATTGTATAAAACAATCGACTTTCTTTTATTGCAATTCTAATTCACAAATTTTCTTTAAATGGGCAATGTTAGACGTTCAAGTTGTCCTTGGATACTATATTTTTGTAGAAGGGGCGCAAAGCCCAAATCTATGGCGAGCTGAAAGAACTGCTATGGCTTCATAGGTGATAGTGTTTATACATAGAGCACTCTAGTGTTGAATGTCTGTGATTGCTAGTGAATATGTGTGAGTAGTTGGGGTGATAGAGTTCACCTTCGCCAAACCTAAATAATTGCACTCAAGTCCTCTGCAGGTTCTGTTCCATATTTTGACAATGTTGGCGATGTCTAAATAAATGTTCGTACTGTTTGGCTGGTGTAACCCGGCAGTTACGCCAAAAAATCACTGAAGAAGTGATTAGTTCAGTGGTAGTGCGCTGGCCTGCCACGTACAGAGGTCGCCGCGTAAGGCTGGCTGCCCTTAGATTTCCTGTTCCTAGGAGGCATTGTACCAATGATAAGGTTTCGGTGCACACAATCAGTCCCTCTAAAATCAGTTTTCTCGAGAAAATGTTTCAAATCAAAGTGATATGTTTCTATCTATAAAGCAAGTATTATTGCAAGTTTAAAGAAAATCGTTGGACCATGTTCTAAAAAATTACGGAAAAAAAATCAGTAAAGTGGCACTTCCAATGTATTTTGCCCGAAATCTTGGTGTCCTGGATGCTGTAGTAGTCCCTACACGGAATACCAACTGTGAACTTCCTGCGACTTCTCGGTGTTCTAGATGTACTGTTGGAAAAAACACACACACGCGCTAAAAACATTTTTTCCCTATTTATGGCACCAAAAGCTCTTTTTTGGTCCAAACTCAATTTCAAAAATTTGTAAGATCGCAGTAATAGGAGGAAGAGAAAGAAATATTAAATATACTCCACTTTCCCTTCCCCCCAAAATCTTTCTATTATATACAAATAAAGTCTGTGTTATTATACTTATTTTCCTGAAGTGATTAAATTATATGGTACCACCCTCTTTCTGATTCCCTTAGCAAAGATTACTAACGGCAATTTAAATTTAAGCTAAATTCACACGCCCCCTCCTAAATTAACATTTTCGGGTATAAAATGTTTCCAATAAAAGCTTTAGGCAGTGAGGATTGCAAGTGTAGAGGCAATCTTTGGAACAGTTTTCCAGAAAATTCCTGTTCTGTAAAGTCCACTTCGATTAATATTCGATATTCATCGAATTTGAAATTCTTGGAATGCATTTATTGTTATTGACTATTAAATAGATAGTAGAACTGTACCTTGCACTGCAACTGCAGGAAAGATCAACATTTTCCCACAGCACTGCAAATATCAATTTTTCCAGAAAAATGTTTTTAATAAAAGCGACAGGTCTTTATTTGAACAGTAAGTATGGGAAATTTAATGAAAATAGTTTGAGCAATTTTTGTGAAAATGGCGAGAGGCTAGAGAAAAAGTCAGTAAAGCAGCTTTTTATTGGGTTCATAGATTTTCAATTTTTCGTTTTTTAATTATTATGTCCCCACACACACGTGCACGCACCAAAGAATCGCAAACATTCTGGTAACATCAAAGTATTTATTTCCTCTGGAAATTCAGTTCTACAAATGGAAAAAAAAAAATTGAAAAATAGCACAAATGAATATGTAAATCGCCAGATCGGGCAGTGTTTTTTTTTATCCAGTTTTTTGTGTCTTTGCTTTTTGGTTAATTAAAAATCAACAATAAACCATTTCCCTCCCTCCTTCAGATTAAAATTCATTGAAAATTTAATAGTCTATTAATTTTGTTAATGTTTTCATTTTTAAATGGAGGTCATACAAAGTTGGACTTATTAAAACCGGTTTAAAAAAAAAAAAATAAACCTTGCCCATAAATGTATGTTGAAATCTCATTCCCTTTATTACTGGATTGCAATTAAAAAATGGAAATGAAATTAGATGCTGTAGTATACCAGTATCACTGAGGTGATAATAAGACTGTCTATTATTAATTGTCGATTATATAATTTGGAATTTAATAACTTCCTACATATTTTATTATATTGAAATTACATTTTATTTTTTTTCTTATAAATAACGTTCCGTTGCTTTATTTTAAATGAAATTTCATGTGAGGTAGAAAAATATTTAATAAATTTCTTCAAAAGAAATTTTATTATTGCTTCCAGTTGACTGGCTGGACTGTCAGATGTTCATTGTGAGAAAATTTTGTTATTGAATGTGATACTGATATAAATATGTGAATGAAAAATTGTTTTCATTGCTGTATGAGTCAGAAGTTTATGCTGTCAATAACATGTTTGATCTCTGTTAAATGTGATGTAAGAAACTCGTTTTGTCTAATAATAATAATAATACTTTATTATGAATTAAATAAAGAAATACAATTTACTAGTACATATAAGTATTATGGCTTGGATATTCCGTCAGCCGGAGTTAGATGTAAAAAAGAAAGGAAACTAAAAAGAACACTAACCTTGAAAAAGTCAAATAAAAATAAATAAATAACAAAAATGAATTAAAAATTGATATAATAATAATAAATTATCTAAAAGAAAATGAAACTAATCCATTAATAGTTACAAAAATGTAATAAGGGAATTAAACTAAACTCAATTAAACATATTGACAAAGAAAAGAAAATTAATATAAAACGCATTATGAAAAATCATTTACATAAGGAGACCTGCATACAAAATAAAATAAAACAAAAAATAAATAAATAAATAAAATAAAATAAAAAAATAAAAAATGGGAGATATTTAGAAAAGTGTAAAATAACAAAAGGATTACATTTAATAAAAATAAAAAGGAAACTTAATCAGAAATTAAATTTCTGAACCAGACTGTACCGATAAAACGCCAAGCAGCCCGTGTACATCTGATAAGATCCCTGCAATTTCGAGTGTTAAGCATATTGACGAGCTAAACCACAGTCAAAGAAGGGACTCCGAGACAACACACCCGGAACTCTTAAAGAAAGTGCACAATCCTCCCTTACTCTCAGGTTACACAAGGAACAGATTTCGGACTCTCTTTCAATCCAAGGAATATAATTCAGAAATAGTAATTCACCCCTCATTTTGAAGAGCCAACGCAATTCATTTAAAGTGAACTCGTTTTGTCTACTAAACTTGGAAGAACAGTTAAAATTTTTTGCTGCATTGACATACAATCGTACAGTGTTTCTGTTAGGACCCGTAACGTATTGGATCAAGGACGAACAACGCACATATACACACGAACTACATGAATGTAGATTTTGTCAGGAAGAAGAAGAAGAAACAGCATTGTCCTTATCGTGTTAATGTGATGGGGTTTTTGGCTGAGATTTCTCTTCTCCGAAGGGAACGAGAAATTGACGCCTGCTGCAAGATTTACACAAGAGCCTCCCTCTAGGTCTAATGAAACAGACAAGGATTCAGAGGATACTCTAACTGGTGGATGCCTTCAAAGTTCACTCAGGAGTCTCTCTCTCCAGATTTCAAAGTCTAAACAGAAGGTATTTAACTTAAGTGCTACAATAGAAGCCTAGCGGTCGCGGTGGCGTAGGCTTCATACCCAATTCCTTCAGAAACCATCAACCAGAAGTGCGACTTCACGAAAATTTTTTTTTTAGGTTTTCTCAACAGAAAATCGCTCCGACGATTTTCTTTCAACAAATTTAGTATACCTACTATCTGCACAACTAAACATCTATTGCCTTGATATGAGATATTGGCTGGGAAAATTGATTTATTTGGTTGGTTGTGAGGGAACAGGCTTAAAGCAAGGCTTATGCTACATAAGATTAGAAACGTTGCTAGAATTACAAATTCATAGAAAAATCCGTTTACCGAAAATGCGATTTTCACAGAATAGGGAATTTTCTTGAAAATTACTATAGCGACTTTCTTTACACTAGGAATGCTAACTGTTCACTTAGTTACAAACCTATCACTTTTGTGAAAAATGGTTTAAAAAAGAAATTATTTTAAAAGGTTGTTCGGAATTTGTGGCATTACATTTCAAGCGGTATGCATATTATATAGTGGCGCTCCCTACTGGACTACCATGTAATAATCACTTCTTTGCCTGCCTGGATCCATCGTTTGATACTTGTCACCACCATCACCTCTATATTTGTGTCAGGATGAATAACTAATAATTTGAAGTTTAAAGAAGTTTGTTTATTTAATTAGGAATTAACAGGAATATAGAGAAAGTGGTATGAGCACTTTGCTACAGTTATTTATTCCATTAGCTGCCGGTAACTATGATTTTATACCGTTTTAGAAATTCAAATTTATTCTATTCAGTTTCTCCCTCCCAATAAATCAATAAAATTTAGGCCAGAGCTTTTCATTGTAATCTGTAGAACGCCAAATACGATTAACTTTAAATACTAAAGTAGTTATAATTTCCAAACTTAGCTAAGTAAGTTTACAATTTGCTACTTTATAGGAGTTTATACCTCCCCTCCTTATAAACAAGTTTCTGTTACTGCAATTATTACTGTTCTAATTTATAAATTTTCTTCAATCGCGTATTTTTTTTCCCAACGTATTTGCCTTGTTGTTATTAACAATTCACCTTAGTGTATATATAAACAAAGTTGGAGGGATTGGTGGGAATTATAGTAGTTGGATTTTAAGGTCAAGTTTTGCCCGAATTATACTAGATGTATATTTTCCTAAGATTAATTTTTTCGGAAAAATGATTCAAAAAACCTCTAAAAGTTAGGTGTATTTTCAGTTCAAAACTCTCAAGGAAAATTGTTTTGAACAGTTTTCGAGAAAATTTCGTGAAAGTTTGGAAGTATCTTGATCTATAACAGAGCTTTGATCTGTACCTTGATCTTAACATCCGGTTAACCAACTTTCTTCAAACTATCTACGATTTATTGTAACTTAATATTATATAGGTAGTAAAATCGTACTCAAGTAATACTTCAGCTTATTTTGTGGTCATCGACCGATTTCGGGCGTTCGCCAACATCAGGATGTGTTTGTCAAAACATTGTGATAACATAGAGTTACACAAAACAAATTTAGTTCATACACTCCTTAGTTAAATGCATTTATCTGTTCACGCAGTTACACTATCAATCTACATTTATTTAGTCTTTAATCACTCAGCCAAAAAGAATTTTACTCTGTCACTCGCTTCTTTTATTTATTAACCCTAGATTTATATTCGTTTCAGGTATAAATATCTAGTCATTAAATTATTGTTGCCTTTGACCATAGTTAAAATTTCTAATATATTACTCACGTAAATTCTTTTCTCAAAACCGCTCATGCCACACTAAAACATTAATATAACATACTCAATCATCTACCAGTTATACCACAATGCAAAGCCAGATGAAAAGAAAAAGATATGTTACCTTCTTAGGGTTAAGGTTACAACTAAAATCGTAATTACATAATGACCATCGATAATCAGATGTTTTATTTGTCTTTTATAGTTATTATCAATTATTATAATAGTTTAATTGATTTGACAGTTCTAAATTGATTTGATACCTTGGTAAAGGTGTGTATATGATAAAATGTTCCCCTGAGAAGCTGCATAATATTAAATTATGTTAATTATCTAAATCAAATCAGATTATAATCCAGTTATTGGCTGCGAGTAGTGCATGTTACCCAGGATGCCCCGTCTTCCAGTGGCAGTAATAGTAAAGCCCAGCCGAACATGATTAATTGAATTTATGCCTACTACCATCCCTGTTCCCAAGATCGTGTATTAATTTGCACTTATATACCATTATTCTAGTCAATTACTATTATTTAGGGGAATCGCTCCATGTATTTTGATAAGTAAATAGCCTACCATAAATTTACTACATTTGTATTATTTATTACTATTTATGTATTACATCCGATAGTAAAAGTTTCTTTCTAAATTTTTTTGTTTAAGAAAGTCGTACTTCCGGTCAACCGATTTTCTTTTCACTAGGAATTGGAAACACATTAAATTCTTATTAATGTTCTAAAGACGATAGAATCTCGGATAATTTATTGAAATGACATTTTAGACGAAAACTTATTTCGGAAATACGTCATGATCGCAATGAAATAAATGATTTTTCCAAAAAAATGTTCCAAATAAAAATGCTACTTTTATATCTAGGTTTGGTGTTTATCCAAGCCTTCCAGTTCCTAACGTATCCAAACCTTCCATTCAAAAATCTTCATAAGAATTACTGACGGTCCCCGTCTTATGTTTCAAATCTATCTCTTCATACTGAACTAGAAATCCCTTTTGTTCATTAGCTAATAAAGTCCCCTTTATAAAAAATTCCATGACTCCACACATCCAACCATCCCAGCCCACTTGACCTGACCATAGGCTTTCCACCCTTAATCCCAAACAACCCTCCCAAAAGACAAAAATGCCGCTGGCATCACTTTTCTTCTGCCTAACACCGTGTAGAGTACCCCCCATTGAGTGGTATCACCTAACAAGTATTTCATGCTCTGCATGTTTGTATAGTACTAACATATTAACATATAATAATTGCATAGTTCTAAATGTCTAAATTTAAAAAAAAAAAAAACACTTCACGAGAGACCTCATGTATTTCCGGTGAAAACTCAATTTAGAAAATTTCACACAATCCTAACAGTTCTTCGTAGGATTAAGAGAAAGTGAAAATTGTTCTAATTCCTATTAACTATGTTTTTGTTCCAAATTTGATTATTTATCGAATTTTTTTATTCATTTTTATATTTTATTTGTATTTGTTATTTCTTTTGTTGTTTTCTGCATCATTCAACCGCAGACTAATGTGGTTGAACTGAATTTTTTTACTTTTCTAATATTAAACAAGAGAAATAGGCTGGGAAACAACATGTTTAAACATGTTTCAACATGTTCATCTCTTTGAATCTGTCAGCTTCTTTTCGACTGTATGTATGTTTGAATGATATTTAAATATCTTTATATTATTTATAAATATTTATTCTATTTATTAAAATAAACTATTCTTTTACTATACTTTAAAATGCACTTAAAACTGTTTCATGTGTTTTGCTCCTTGACTCAAGCATCTTCAACAATAGTCACATCAGTATTTTGTTTTTTTTTAAATTTAGTACGGATAAAAAGGATTTCATTTTTTTTCTTTCTCTTACAGCTAATAAAAGGTATAATTGTGATCGTGGTAAATTTTTAAAATTAAGTTTTTCATAGACTGGAACTTAACAAACGGAATAAGTTACTAATCAGACTAATAGGAAGACGATCGAAACTACCTCTTGAGCACAAACGCCTAATATACAACTGCATATTCAAACCGATGTGGACTTACGGACTTGAACTGAGGGGTTCAACCAAACACTCAAATTCCCAGAAAATTCAGTCTTCTCAGTCAAAAGTTTCTCCGTCAGATAACAGATGTTCCATTCTATGTCTCTGACTCTACCCTCCACAATGATCTCAAAATCCCATACGTATAATCCCAGCCGTCAAAACTAAATATAAAAAATTCTATGACTCTCTTACTCTCAACTTTAATTATCTTGTTAGAAATCTCGCCTCCACAACTATACCAGATAATCCACCCCGTCGACTGAGCCGCTATTGGCCCCGTGATCACCTCCAGCAATAAGAAGTAATTCCTGTGAGAGTGTTACCGCTGGGTAGCTTCTCTCCTCCAGCCAGTCACGTTATTCATCATCACACATCATCATATTCACTCATTATATTTATTTATGTAGATCGTGAATTTCAAATAAAACAAAAAAAAAAGTTTTTCATCGCAAATACGTATGACAAAGTTTTTAGTGAATGATTTCCTTTATATGGTGTCTTTCTAGGATGAACATAATCCATCATCCAAAAGTGCGCACTTACTGAATGCTACTTTTTATCGATTTTCTTGAAAATGGATCCACTGCTTTTCTCTAAACTTCATCTATTGCCTACATAGATTTAAACTTCATCTATTGCCTATAACTTTTATTTGAAACATTTGTCCCGAGAAAATTTATTTTTTAGGTGGTTCTGGGAGGGGGAACAGTAAAGTTGAGCTTTTCTCTACAGTGCCACTTCAATACACTGTATAGAATTCCAAATTTGAAGGCAACCCGAAGTGGGATATACAAATTTATAAAATAGTTTCGGATTTTTTTTTTTTAAACTTTTCTAGAAATCAATTATGAAGATTTCGTATAAACTTGGAATGCTAACTCCATATACATACCAACCTAATACTTTTATTTGTAACATTTTTTCCCGAAACAAGTTGATTTTAGGTAGTTGTGTGAATTTGTAACAGAACTTAAATTTCAAATGTTGTAATAGGTATTGTTCAACTCAGTGGCGCTCTTTTCTGAACTACAGTGTAATCACTTCCACACCTGGCTGCATAAGAACTTGTCATTCCCATTACCTCTCTTAATTAATTTATTTTAGCACATAAATGAGTGAAATTTGAAGTTTAATGAAAATTGTCATTTCATATTATAATTATATTAGCGGCAGTAAACAGTCGTGTGCAGGCTTCACTTCAGATTTTTTTTATTTTAATAATTTTCCGTTCAATAAAGCCTCTTTACGTTTCCCACCTTCCCAAACATGAAGTACTTTCTAGATAAGTTTTATTTAGTCCTTGATTCGGTACTCACTAGACACTAGTTGTGCATATTATTTTGGCACTTCCCCTAAGGAATGAGTACACCCTTCCTTTTTTCTTTTTTTTTTTATAAAACAGTTATGCTAATTCCTTTATGATCAGGATATCTTCCACTCTTCCTGTTTTATTCTTGACAATCTTTTTATAATGTTACCAAAAGGGAGTGGGGATATTTGCATTAAAGAAAATTAAATTCAAACTTTCCATTCTTATACAAAGAAAATTAAATACAATCTTCTCTTTCTTTATTTACTTAATGTATTATTATGTAAATTTATTTACTTTATTAAACAGATATGTATATTTATCTAGAAAATGTTTTTTTTTTTTGTCAGAATTGTATTTTTTATTCATGAACGGTAATTTTCGTTTTTATTCATAAAAAAGAAAATATTATAAATTTCTACAATTTTTCACACTTTTTATTGAAAATGCTTTTGCTAGAAAAGTTTTTCACTATGTTTTTTTCCTAATTTTTACTTTCTCTTACCACTGTAAGAGAGTAATTGTTGCGAACAATACAAATTTTTAAAAATTGAGTTTTTCATCGTACATTGTTTTGAGGTATCTTTGGTCTTAAACAAAATTACGCAAAAAACGAAGTAACAAAGTTGTAGGAAACTCAAAGTTAATATACCTTTAAGTTAAAACTTGCTACCGTAACGAAAGGTTTCGGTCACGATGAGGTCACCCACAATTTGGACTTTACTAACTGTTTATTATTAGTTTTATTGATATTTTGAATTTTTTCACTGAAAACAGCTCCATTTTCTTTAGAGCAAGCTCTCCTGGAAAGGAAATCATCGTTGTTTCCAAAGACTCCAAACGCCTTGATTATTTGTATGTAAATTTCGGACAATATTTTCTTCTTGCAAGAGTATCTTTAAATTGGATTTACACCAGCAACGTAATGCGGTTAAATCTGCTACCTAATGAAACTTTCATTTTGATAAAATGTCCTAGAAATTAATCTAGTAAGTAATTTATATAACGGTAACAGTACGTACTATTTCCAAAATAACATTAAAAGCCTGTTGTATAATTTGCTTGCTTCTTTGGGCTTGGTGAGTGTGATTATACATATAACTTAGAAGGAGAGAGTTATTTCTGTTCGACTATGTAAATGAAATTAGCCAAAATTTGCTAAATAGCCAGTCATTGTATTTGCAAAATGTTCAAGGCTCTTAGAGAAGAAAACGACCGTATCTCTATTAGTGCTATTACTTCTGTTACTAGGTTTATTATGCTTTCCTTTTAACCGTTGCTACAAACTCTGGCGCTCCCAGACTGGTGGGAGCGGGAGAATACGGAGCGCTGAGGGATGTGGTGACTTTATGGGGCAGACTGTGATGTTTGTGAAGGGCGTAGGGACCGACATAATGTGTAATATGATGAGAGCATGTCCTGGGCTTATTGCCCTGGTAGCAGCCGGACCGCCCTTGCTCCCCGTCCCACGTACAGCTATAATTCATGCTGGAATATATATATATATATACCAACTCCAAATCCTTTCTCCTTACAATTGTGTGTTTGTGAATGTGTTGTGCCGTATATTGTAGTGGGTATTTGGAGCCACTCAAAATATCGCCCAGTCTGCTATATCCAGTTCATATTCTAACTAACAGAGCCAGAAAACATTAATACCATGGCTTGTCTGGGAACTCTCTACAGCTTAATCCATTGACTCATTGACTTCAGCACTTACCACTTCACATTCTCATGTCTACCCATACCCTCCTTGAAGGGATAAAAGTCCTTGTCCATCATCACAACATCCTCTTCACAATTAGATGATTGCTATTTGAAATAAGCTACGGCTTTTGAAGTGGTTCCTCCCCTTGAATTATTTAAAAATTCATTTTTTTTATTTAAATATGAATTGTGTTCAACATTCTTTTGCAATGACCATTTTTTTTTTTTATCTAAGTTAGTCTTATTTCTTTATTTAAACACAGATTTGTAAACGTTATCTATTGGGCTATTACGATAAACGTATTTACTTTCTCTTATTCCAGCGTTGTCAAACTCACAGCCCCGCCCCGCGGGGAGCAAGCGGGAACCTCACCCGATGTTTTGTAGCCCGCAACGCCTTCAAGTAAAATGAAAAATAATCGGCTACTAATTTAACAATAATTACGCTACTTTATTTTACAATAATACAATATTTAGAGCGCCTGTTGTTTACTTTTATTATACTGCAGTGTTGCATACTTTGCACTATCAAACTACTTTGCACTACTTTACTATCAAAGAGCTATAAGAAATGTTTTCTCTTTTCATGGGAACTTTTTCTTTTGAAACTGAAAAAGCTTCTACTTCGGTACAATTGGAACTACTTGATTTCTAGAATGATTAAAATTTGAATATCGACGTAGGAATTCCGAATTTAGAGAAAAATATCCAGCAATAAAAAAAGTGGCTGCAAAAACGCTGCATTTGGAGAACGTATTCATGTGAACAATAACTATTTTCTTGCATGAAAATAAACAAAACAATTTATAGATCAAGATTAACTTATACAAGATATTTTGGCCATCATGAAGATTGTCTTTGTCATTAGATCCAAATATTGGAAACTTTGTGGGCAGTAAACGCTGGCAAGTGTCCAACAAAAAACATTAATTTAGATGTAAATGCGTTGAAAGAAATGTAATAATAAATTATACTTTATCAAACTAAAATGTAATATTTCCATTCTATTGATTCGAATCAAAATTTATATTAAAATTAGTTGTATAATTTTTTCAATGATCCCACATTCCTAAATTCTTAAAATACATTTATATCAAAATATTTAGGATATGTGATGTGGCCCGGGTAATTTTACAGTCATCAAATGGCACTTAGCTTATACTTAAATTTCACACCCCTGCTTACTTATTATAAGAGGAAATACTGCGATCGTGTCAAATTTTCGATATCGAGTTTTCACCGGAAATACACGTTTTTAAGGTATCCTGAGTCAGAAAAAGTAGTTTTTAGAAATTAATGTGTGTGAGTGTGTGTGTATGTGTGTGTGGGTATGCGCGTGTCTGAGGTCAGCATAATTCAAAAACGGAAAGTCGGAGAAAGATCAAACTTGATATTTCGTCTAAGTCTTCCAGGGAAGCTAACAATAAGTTTTGAAAAGATAAACTCTTGTCCCTCGTTAATGAATAGATTTTTTTCCAGTTTTTGCGATTTTCTTGATAACGGCTCCAAATTTTTTTTTTTTAAACATAGTATACAGTAACTACCCCAACTACTAATTACAGTTCATTAAGTAATGAGTGAAGTTATATTATAATTTTACGGAGTGCCGCCACGTGTTCTTTGAATATTAACAGAATTGTGATTAAGCAGTTTTGAATAGTAATTCAGAGTAGTATTGGTTCAGAAATCTTTAGTTAATATCAGAATTGAATTGTATGTGCGGGCGTTTAAGTGTGGAGTAAATCGGTATTGTTGATAATTTACAACAATTGCTGAAAGTTATCAAATAACGAGCTATCGATCAATAATATACCTGGGGAAGTGGTGTAAGTTGATTAAAGTTAGAAGTAGAATATCTAGCAGTGTGTATATTGTGGCTGCATGGAATAGAGCTATAGTAGAAGAGAGAGAGCGAGTGTTAGAGAAGGAAGGAGAGAGCGCGAATCTGTCTGCTAGTCGGGTGTATATTAGTTAAATTGCTTCATTATTACATGTCTTTAATTAGTTTACAAAACTAAACAACACAATTTTCTTGATACAATGAATTGTAAACATTGTCTATTGCTGGCAATTAATTTGTTAATTGTAATTCTATGGTCATGGAAATGGATGCGTGGAAAATAAGTGATCTACAATTGCATACGTAATTTTGTAGTTTGGCCAGCATACTCTTAGCCTATTGTAAATGACTCTTCGACAGATCAGTGATGCAGCCAAAGCCTCATGGTTTAATCTAAAGAATCCAAACTCGCAGACTCAAAATTAGTTATGCTAATGTAGAATTCTTCCCCATCCCCTTCCAAAATCTGGTTTGTGACGACACTCACAAGACTTTCCCTTGCTACAATTGTAACAATTCTAATTAAGGAAGTTTCTTTAAATTTGCAATGTTGTAAGTTATGCTTCCTTTCATTACATTTGTAGCGGAAATTAGGTGGGGTTGGATTGAGGAAAAATATGGAAGCGGAAAGTATATTGACTAAACACTGATATATATTGATTGAGAAAACAGAATACTGCAAGGTTGGTGATGGTGATGTTTTCTTGAAGATTATTGATTACTGTTGTTTTTGTCCCCGAAGATAGCAAGCATAACCTGTAAGATTTTACTTTCTGCTTGCAGCAGACCATTTACAGTATTACATTCAATATTAAAAATTTTACATTTTGTAATACGATTATAAAATAATAATGTGAATGCTTATTAAAATAAAGTTTACTGTTGAAAAATTAAGCAGATATTTAAAAATTATAGTCTGACATTTTAAAAATCTTCTTCACAAAAGTAACAAATTCCTTCAAATTGTTGCTGTATACTGAACGATATTCAGGTAGAGGCCGTTGCTGTCTGCTAAGAGTGATGCATCTAATAAATCTTCAATTTTAGGACACTCATAAACCAAGTACGAGTCATAAACCATACACTCTTACTTACATCCTGTAGTATTGAACAGGTGCATGAACAAAAGGGGGTGTGAAACCTGGATTAAATCTGATGAGATACAGTTTATTTGATCCATTTGCTGTTAAGATGTAAGCCTTGGGGAAGGTAGGCAGTTGAACTGACATCCTTGAGTTCACTGTTGGAAAAAACTTGGTAGTGTAGCTCCTTTAAGTTGAAGTGCGGCAATTCATTTTCCCATTCACCTATGTTTTTAATCGTTAATGGGGATTTTAATAAACGTTCCTGGATATTTTGCATGGGAGACTATTGCTAATTTATCTACTTCTTCATTTCCTTCTGTTTCTGATGCGCTTTACCCAATTTTAAGATTATTTATTATTCTTCTTGCTAGTTCCGATAGATTTTGGTCCAAAAAAGCATATCCAATATTTTTTATTGCCGTTTTGTCACGTTGCCTCTTACAAGGTCCGTCAATCTTAGGTATCTTCTCTTTCTCTTGAATAATTTTCTTGGATTTTTTTTTTACTTTTTCAGTGTAGTAAATAATTTTCTCACAAAATTACAATGGAAAAATGGGACGATATAAATTAGTTAAATTATCTCGCTGTTGTTATTGGCTAAACAATTAGACTTGTTTTCTCTTTTTATTATTACTTTTTTTATCTTTATTTTTTTTATTTTAGAAGGCAAACAATAGAAGAAAAGAGCAATGAAAAACAACCATTATTGACAAGAAAGTTTTTGGTAGCACTCACTTTTATTTAAACAAATTATAGAAACTTTATTTTTTTGTTTTCATTTCTCACCCTCTCTTATCTGTTGTTTTTTCTTTATTTCTACTGTTGAGGAAGGAATAACTTACCCAATTTTAAATTCGTTTAGCAATTCAATAAAGTTATTACAGCTATCATTACTGTTATTCTTCCTGACAGTAATATTACTACTAACATTACTACTGACATTACTACTAACATTTTTACAAACAATTTCATTCTTTTAGGAAAGTTTTTCTTTCTTTTTTAACAAAGTTAGCGCAGGCAAAAAAGAAAATGGCTTTAGGAAGAGATGTTATATCTTTAGTATAAACCTTTTGTTTATTTGTACAAGATAATAAATGTTAAAGTGTAGTTTTAAAGCTTTCGGAAGAATGTTTGTGATGCTTAACTTTTAATTTAGAAAACAGCCAAAAGGAATCACCGTCAAAAATCAGTGAATTGAGAAATTAAGTACGGTAATGTTTTGTTAAATGTAGTTTATGTAATTTGATACTTTCTTCACATTTTACAGGAAGATTTTCTTTAAACTTTATTTACTTTATTATTTATTTTTCTTTAATACACTATATATGGCTTTTACCATCTTTATGATATTAAGCTACACTGAAAGCATGGCTAGAATTTCCATATTTAAAGAAAATCAGTTTTACTAGAATTGCTATTTTATGGAATAAGTTCCTGGATCTTTTTGGAATGAAAATACTAACTACTAAGAAGTGAACATTATACCATTTTTAACTGTGGCATGTTGCCGAAAAAATTGAATTCAATATTTTATTGTGAAATCCCAAGAGTATTGATTTCATTACAATAAGATTTCTGTTACATGTTTGTAGGATAAAATCTCTAAAACAGATCCTTTTAGAATCTAGATCAGTGATCGTAAAATCAGGTAAATGCACCCGGAAGCTATTTTTGCAGATTTATGTACAGTTCCTACGACGATTGTTATAGTTGTGTGTACATATTGTTAGGCTGCAGGAATATCAAAAAAGTTTAAAACAAAAAAAAAACACATTTTTAATTAAATTAACTTATTTATTACAATTTAACATTAAAGTTAAACTAAAACGAAGATTAACATTTTCTTTCATTTTAACCACTTTTATCAAGATAAAGACAATCAGATCGGACCTCGGCTGGCATTGTTCTCCGCAAGTTAGTATGTAGAGAAAGGTACCATCATCGGGAGGATAAGGGTATGGAAGTTTGGACAACCTGTCTTGAGGGGTTGAGATTTACTCTCTCTTTACATGCGGGGTTAAAGGGTATGTGTAGCATTCACCTCTAGCTGGAGATGGGGTAGCGCGAGTGTAGTTAGTGGCAACCACACTTGAACCAGCCCATTTCCTGGCTTTTCTACAAACTAGTTTGTTACGTTTCTCCATCCTGGTATGACCGCGCTGACATCCGTGATAACGATTTTAATACAAACTCAAAAGGGAATTATCTAAATGCATAGTAATATGTAGCTATTATAATTTGAGTCACACAACACATAACTAGAAGTGCGTCTGCGGGTAACCATAGTTTTAATAATAACCTACATGCTGTTGTATAAACGTGATGGTCGGTTTACATTTTGAATATGTTTCTAACTGTTTAGCCGAAGGAAAATTGTCACATTGGTACAAACCCTAACACAAGCACAGTTTGGGAATCAACCGTACACAGATAATGCAAAACAAATAAACACGGAGTAGCCTTAGTTGTTTTCTCAGATAATATTGCTAGATCTTTGTATGTATGTTCAGTACCAAGGAACTTGTTATTGGTACCTATTTATTTATTTAGCACAATTGAAACCAGGTTACCATTATCTGTAATATTAGTAACCAAAATGGAAGCTGGTTAAGTGATTCTAAGTTTTACGATGGCGGAAAATTTTTTGAAATTATGTTTTAATCGGAAATACATGTCATGATGTGCATCAGAATAGGTGGTTTAGTAGTCAGTTTTGTTCAGTTGGTGTTACCAGAGAGGGGGTTGCGGCAATAAATTAAATCGGTCAAAACCGGTTAACCAAAACGAATAACTTAAAAGAGTTGCAATTATTTTCTATATTTTGTGTAATTTACACATCAATAGAATGTAGAGTCATAGTTTTTTATTTGACACATTTTACTAAAATTCTGTCACCACTACAAATTAATTGGAATTAAATATCATTTGTTGCTTATGCCCTTGCTTTTTTTTTTTTCTACTTTCTCTTATTCGAAGTATTGCGATAGTGAGAAGTTTTTCTGTTCGAATATATATATATGTTTCGAAACTCCCAGATGACTATCTTTTACTGCAATTATTACATTTCTTAACAAATTTCCCAGAAACTTTTAATTTTTTTTCTAGAACTGTAGAAATAGAAACCTATAGATTATAAACAGAAAGCCAACTATATCCACAAATAAACATGGTAAGGTTTTCTGTGACTAAGTCTTATATGAGCGTGACTATATTGTAAGGCCGACCTCTGTTCTGGATAACCTATCTTCTTTAAACTTGAATCTAGCAATACTTTTAATCTATTTTAATATGATGATATGAACGGTAGAAATGTAAACTGTACAGAAGTGGCACTTTAGGGAAGTTTACTATTGCAGCTTCTCTCAGAGCTACTTAAAAAACAAATTATTTTCTCAGGACAAATGTTGCTAATAAAAGTTCAGATCAGTTTCCTTGTATATGTCGTTATGCGAATTTAAAAGAAAAATCATTGGGACCATTTTCGAAGAAATCATGGTAACTTGGAGGCGATGTGAATTTAAGAAAGTCACAGTTCTGGTTGAAGAATATTTTTTTTTACTGAAATAATCTTTTACACACACACACACACACACACACACACAACAGTTCGCTAAAAACCATGTTTTTAGTATCCAAAGGATCAGAATTATGTTTTTCTGTTGGAAAAATTCACTGCATAAATCGTATTAGCTTAATTGATTCTTTAGATTGTAAATTCATTAACATATTAATTTTTACAGATTAGATTAAAGTTAATTTGAGGCATACTGTACCAAACAGCTATCGGTTGAGGAAAACTATTATTAAAATCTGTTCCTTATACTGAACATAATGTTAATGATATGCATGCTGGATTATTAAGCACGTTGGCCTTTGTCATGTCGGTTCGTTTTGTTCATTATTTTTAATCATTTATAAAAAGTGTATACATTTGCGAGTAAAAATATCGCTTCTGGGGGAATCCAAGTTGTATACAATTAGAGTTGCACATTATCAGATAGACCTTGAGGGCTGTAGTTGGAATAAATTAATAGCGTGAATGTATTTATTATTAGGAATGTATTTATTGGCCAGTTTGTAATTATGAGAGAATAATATGATAAAAGTACCTTTGTGAAGATATGACATTGTTGAATGTTAGCAGTTTGCCAATGAAATCCACTGGAACAACAAGTGACTCTTGCCAACAAGTGGTGACTGTATCTTCATATAAAGGGAACCAAATAAAAGTAAAAAAAAAAATTGTGAAGTGTTAAGTTAGTGAAAATAGTTCATTAAAACATACCAGTCCATCAAGAAAATTCAAGAGGATTCTCTTTAAAAAGGGTTTTAATAATTAAAAAAGAAAAAAACAGAAACTTACACTGCAAAGAAAATACAATAAGAGGAGATAAAATAATATCAAAAGAAATAAAAAATAGTAAAAAAAGAAAATGTTGGAAATGTAAAAGTTTACATTTACTACTAATGAGGAAATTCTATGTTATAGAATAAAGAAAGGCTTAATTAACAAACCAGAGGAGAGTTCTTTGCCTATAGGGTGATATGAAATGGAAGAACTCTGCCCACAGAGATATGAATAGGATTGGTTAGTTTTGTAAAGATATGGTGAAGACTTTTATTAGTAAGTCAGTCAGTCAGTCAGTCAGTCAGTCAGCCAGTTCAATCAGAGTTGTAGCGTCATTAATATATAGCGAGTTGGTAATACTGCTAGCAGAGTGCTCTCCATCTAGTAGAGTGGTTGCATATAATATCTCCCTTTATCTCTTCTCGTACTTTTAATCTATGAAATGCATTTTATCATAAAATTTGATTACAAAAATAAAATCTGATGTGAAACACTCTTATTCCAGTTTACATATTTGTGACAAATTTTCTTCACACTTATAATACTCTTACTATATGTTTAGTTGTCTTTAATGTTAAATTATTGGGAGAATCTTGAAGAATTTTTTTAGACGTGCTTACACTTTAAGCTGTTTTTTCTATGTGTGCATAAAGTGCGGTAAAATGCTGTTTGATGTTACCATTTGGTGATAGTTATAGTAACTTGCCACTATTAAAAATTCAGACTTTTCGAATAAAATTTGTCTTTTAAAACTGAAGGAAATGAGAGAGGTGCTTTGATTTTTTTTCTTTTATTTCCGGTATTTTGCTACTTTTTCGCAAATCCGGATCCGGATCCGGTACTTTCGAACAATTATACGCCCTAATTATAATAATTTACTCATAGTAACCCTATCCACTATACCAAGTCGTAATGTTTTGAATGTTTATCTTTGCGAAAGAAATAAATAGAAATTTAAAAGATTAACCTAGAGAAACCAGTAATAAAAAAAAGAAGGTCAAACTGGTTTTCACTTTCACCATCAAGTTAATGACCCCCTTCTGCATGAATCCTTTCATTCATTCTTTCTGTTTTTATTTAAATGAAAAAAATGAAAGAAAAAGAAATGTACGTTGAAATATATTTCGAGTGTTTATCTTGAAAATATTTGATGCAATATTTATACTATTGAACAAAGGAATAATATTTCTTTTAGGAAATTAATAAAAATGTTGGTATATAGGTAAAAAAAAATACCACTATGGTTTTTTTTTTTTTTATGTTTATCTCTAACTGGTACCCCTGGCTGGAGGGTGTTTATTCCTCACTTCCACAAAATTATTACGTGCTAAAATTTGACCTTCATAATTAGTAAAAAAATTTTTTATTTTAATTTTACGAAATATGAAGAACTGAAAAGCATATCAAACTGAAAATGCAATGAGAATAAAACTATTACACCATTACAATAAAACCATTACAATATTACAATAAAACCATTACACTATTACAATAAAACCATTACAATATTACAATAAAACCATTACAATATTACAATAAAACCATTACAATATTACAATAAAACCATTACAATATTACAATATTACGCTATTTATAAATTCAATGAAATACATATGAAATTATTTCCCCATTAATGTTGTTGTGAGCTCGGTTTTAGGATTATTGCTTTTTGAGGCTTGGAGCGTTGTGCGTCTCATAAACTTCATACATATAAGATATAGGAGAATGCACTAGTCTGAGTCGATGTAGATACTGTTGGAATATGGTCCACAGCCAGTCATGTACAGTCTTGTAAGGAAATATTTGTACATAGTGAGTAGAAGTCTATGTTGGGTATACTTAAGCCATAATAGCTAGGTTGTTTGTATCTCGCCATAATTTTTCCCACTTTTGTTAGACTTTTTGTTTTTAACAAATATTTTAGAAACGAGCAGGGAAATTTTCTCTATTCCTGCGGGGTGACATTTCATCTATGGCCACTTCCTTTGCTTTACGAACTGTTATCTATGCTTATATGAGCTTTCACCTAACAATTCAGCTACTTAGAAAACCAAACACTGCGCTGCATTGCCACCATGATAGTCACTGTTTAATATACGAGTATATATAAAATATAGTATTCGAAGGTGCAAACTTTATAAAAGTGAGTAAACTTTGATGGAATTAGTCTTTAAGGTTTTTGTGAAATCCAGTTACTGTCACACATCAATTATTTCTTTGTTTCTATGACTTGTGTGTGTGTGTGTGTGTGTGTATGTGGATGTATGTGGTTATCAGTGTATGTAATGTTTCGTGTTTTTCAGCTTAACCACCAATAAAGTCCAAAATAGAAGAAGTGGCTAGATGGGAAATTAATAATAGTAAAGCCATTCCATTAAATTTAAATTGAATTACACCCTTATCAGATTTAATACATTACGGTCTGGTAACCAAGCACTCGTAAGTGATCTTTATTGCTAATAATTAATGACCTAAAAATTACAAGTAAATAAGCGTTAATATTCCATCAGTTTATTATGTCAGTGAAAGTGTTTTTTTTATTACTGTAATAAATTATTATTTTAATAGTACTAGTCAGCATAGTCAAGGTTTCTTTACTTATTACTTTTACTTTTTAAATTACTTACAATCTAGTGAAAGTGTATAATTGTCAAAGTTTCGATTTCTATTTATATTCTATTTATACTTATTTCTATTACTACTATAAGGGGAAGTACTGCGACCGCGTCAGATTTTCGATTTCGAGTTTCCACCGGAAATACACGTTTTGAGGCCCTTTGAGTTCGAAAAAGTGTGTGTGTGTGTGTGTGTGTGTGTGTGTGTGTGTATGTATGTGTTCAGCATAATTCAAAAATGGATAATCGCAGAAACTTGAAACTTGATATTTAGTTTAATCGATTCCAACGATTTTCTATTAACTTTCCATTCAAACACATAGAGGTCTGTGACTTTTATTGCAATCATTGCTCCAGGAAAATTGATTTTTTGATCGCTGCTGGATGAGCAGCAAAGTCAAGCTTTCCTCTAAAGTGCCATTTCAGTCAAAATATATAATTCTTAAAACACATTAAAAATTAAATGTAAATTAAGACACATTAATAGCTATGCGAGAACTCTAAAATTGAAATTAAAAAAAAACCGTCATATGGAAGAAGGAATTTTCTTCAGGAATTGTTGCGGGATCTTGAAATTTTTGACATGTCAACGAAAAAAATGGCTCTAACGATTTACTTTACACTTGAAATGCCAACTGCACAGATGTAAACCTCACTATATTCTAATTAAATTCAATTACTACTACCATGGGTAAATTCAATTACTACTAACTAACATGAACCCTCTCCCCAGCATCTCTCTATCTTTATTTGGGCAACTTTATTTTGAAGTAAAAATTCCCAGTTTAAAGAAAAATTCAATATTGAAATTTTATTTTATATTTATTTTTTAAAAATTCATATTTTTTGAAATCTAATCATTTTAAAAAACCTTTTAATGGGAGAACGTTAAAAGGTGGAGAAATAGAATACTAAAACTGGAAAATTAACTCAGTTGATATTAATACTTAAGTGGTTTAATTGAAACTACATTAGTCGTGGAATTACTAAGTCAGAACAGAAGACAAAGATATACGCGCACAAAATGTATACAATAAGGGAAGGTGTATTGATATATATATATACGTAGATGAAGAGACAGTGCATTTAGATATCATGTTACCTGTTCAACTAGTGTTTGTTTAGTAACACATACCTAAACTTACTATTTAGTTAGTTTATTATTATAAGGGTTACTTTAGAACAGCCGTTTATAAGGCAGCATTAGGGAGCTCTTGAATTTATATTAAAAGTGTTTTCTCAGTTTACAGTATTAAGTGGAATAAATATGCTAGGAGAGCTTTTGGAATGTTTTAGCATAGACACTGCTCTATTTATTTGAAGTGACTCCAGCTACCTTATTATATTAACGCCCTACAAAGATTCCGCAGTTGGTGACGAAGAACGGACAGACAGAAAATCTGGTGCCACTCTCTCACGACTTCTACTTACTTCAATTTAAATAACAAATTTTCTTTAAGATTGCAATGTTTACAATAGTTCTGGCCATAAGTGAAAAGGTGGTAGGAGTTATACACACACATATATATATATATATATAGTTGAGTGGACATTGTGGGCGCCCTCTGTCACAACCATTTGTATCAGCACTTCAAAGACCACCACACAATCCTTCTAAACAAATTTTTTTGTCAAATAAAAGTGATACTTTGCAGTGAACAGTTCAAATTTAAAGAAAAACATTGTAGCCTTTTTTCACAAAATTCCTAAACTCAAAAACCTATTCATTAAAGTCTTCAGGTTAATCTGTTTTCTTCCAATTTGGAATTTTATCAATGCTTTTAATGTGTATTAATATTATTTAGATGGTAAAACGATACATTCTTACTGAAAAAAAACTGATTTTAGACAGAGTTTTGCCTAAGAGAAGTGAAACTTTATTGAACGATTTTTTATTTTTATTTATTTTCACGATTTTATCGAAAATGGCTCCATCTATTTCTTTAAATTTGGCCTACTAATATTATATATGAAGGCCAATAATTTGGAATATTATTCAAGAAATATAGATTTTTTTTTAGTTCGGCCGGAGCCATACCGTCCAGCGGCCCTCTAAAGTTAAATGCGTTCTGAAGAAAAAATTATTGACCTTAAGTACAATTTTACCGAATAGGTTTCTGGAATTTTCATGAGTACTCGATTACAGTTTGGAAGGATTTTCTTTAACAATGGAATATAACTGCATAGTGTAAAAACCTATCACTTTTAATTGCAGGAGGAGAACCGAGTAAGCCTAACATGCCTTTACAGGTTTTATTGGATATTGCCTCGGACAGTTTAGGAGCCGTTTTGTAACGTAAATTGAGGTCGAAAGCAAAAACTATGTGAATTTAGGGTTCTCTGTTACAACATTTACGTATAAATTGAAAAATTTAGTAAACATAATAAGTTTGAAAAAAATTTAGCCGATTGAAATGTAAAACGTGCAATAGGGAAGGCAGCTGGACTCCCACGATTGAACCCGGGTTCACATACAGTGATTTGTTACCCTTAGATTTGTTATTCTTCCTAGGAACCTCTACCAGTGCATTGTCTGGTGATGGACAGGCAAAGACGGTAACGAGAGAACATTGTCCAGAAGCTGGCAGTGCATTGCTGGGCGAATACTATTGGAAGCTGGGCGCCACTGACCATAATGTTGATGCGCCTAAATAAAAAAAAGTGCATTACACAACAGATTTGTTTTCCCACCTGACGCGATCAACATGAACAATAATAAAATGATGAAATTCTTTATATATATATGACAATAAAGTATGAGTGCGTATATAAAAGCTTGAAGGTTCTTCACCGAACATCACGTCTTTTATATCCCTTGAAGAAGACAGAGGTCAATGACGTCATATACAACATATAATACGTATTATGTGAAGTGATGGTGTGAACACTAATAGCGTGACAAATTGATATGTAACACGCAAAAGAAAAAAAAAATGAGAGTAGCTAAATGAATAAAAAATGACTGGAGAAGAAAGAATATTACGTGTGGACCAGTCTGAATGTTGACAAAAATCTCCTGAATTACGCTGAATTATTTCAAATTTTGCTGTAAATAGCAAAAATTTAGCGTGAAATGTTGACTTTAATATTGTTTTTCCATAACCTTAATATATAGATAATTATACTTTAATGAAATGACAGTTCCAAACAACAAAACTAACTAAAGTGAAAGCAGAGCCGGAAGTCATCTAAAATCAACTTTCCCAGAAAAATATATCGAATTTGATTTGACCAGCCCCTCTATAAAGTGACAGGTATTTATTTATGAAGATGTTATAAGATTTAAAAAAAAAAAATTAAAGCCGTTTCGAGAAAATCGCCAAAAAAACAAAAAAAAAAAATTGTGTAAAGTCGCACTTCCGGTCGATGGATTTTGCCAAAATCTAACAGTAAGGGAAAGTAAAAAGCAGTAAGGGAAGTGTAACATGAAAGAAAATATTATTCCAACAATCTTCGCTAGAATACACATACACACAAATATTGATAAAATCAATTGTAATTACGCAATCAACAAGTTGCCACCTTTCTTAATCGAATATAAATTACATAGAATAAACACAGACTGAATGTGTTAGTATATTATTTTCGATTGATTGATTCTATTGGGTAAATGATACGATTATTAACACTTCTACACGTTTACCATAATTTGACACCTCTTTGATTGATATTTGTCCTTTATTATAATGCGAATTAAAATAGGAATGTTAATAAATTTGCATTTAACGCGAGCGGAGCTGAAATTAATTGTTGAATAGCTGAATTGTGAAGAACCAATCGCATGGACGTCGATTAACAATATATTTTAACAATAAAAAACATCTTTAAAGAATAGCCGAACTTAAACAAGACAAATTTCATAAAGTTATGACGGTCACCGAGTTTTGTATACAGTTGCGAATCTTAGGTCATGAAATGATGAAGACAGAAGAAGAATACAGATACAGCAACAGAGATGCCATTGTGATGATTTGTCTAGAGCTACAATATAATGAATGGATTCCCCCCCCTCCCCGAACCCCTAAAAACAAATTTCCCCTGGAAAAACGTTCCAATGGTGTTGTAGCTCTTTCTATGATTAGCCGATTTACCAAGGTTTAAGATAATCGTTGGAACCGGTTTTGAGAAAATCAAGAAAACTTAGTGTAAAATGGCGTTTCCGTCGACCGACTTTGACCAAAATCTTATTGTAATGTGTCCCCAAGTTCATCTAAACAACGAAATACTAAGTTTCAGCTTTCTTTGATTTTCCGCTTATGAGTTATACTGATCACATACACACACGGCGCGTGCACCAGACACGCTCTCTCTCATATATATGCGCCATTTCTAAAAACCACTTTCCGGACTTGGTGTTACTTTTCGAGAACACTAGAAAAGTAACACTAGTAATATAAATATATATATATTCTGATCCGGTGGTTATAAGGCATTGGTCCAATAATTAGCCCTGTGAAATTGTTGCAACATTTCTTTTATATTTCCACGAGGAGTTTTTTGAACGAGTATTCTCAAAAGCAAAAGCGGAATTCTATATTGCTCAGCACTGCTCAACTTCCAGCCTTTTGTTCAGAATAAGCTGAGAGATCTGGTTCCAAAACAGAAGACGGTGATAAACTTATTAGTTTTTAGATTGTAAATTCTACATGACTATGATTCTATGTGATATGACGGCAGCGCCTCTGTCAGATCCCCTACCAAGACTTGTCTAACAGTTGAGCTTAACAAACAAATTCCTCAAATTCAACCAGAAATCAATTTTTTTCCGGAAGTTAGTTGAAATAAAATTGTAAACGTTTCAGCGTGGCCAGCATTTTCACAATTTAAAGAAAATCATTGCAGTTGTTATCGAAGAAAATTTCGAAAAAGTTGTACTGAAGGGGCTTCTACCTCCCCCCCCCCAAAGAAGTATTTTCTTGGAGAAAATGTTTCAAATAAAAGTGGTAGCCAGTAAAAGAATCGGTGCACCCGTTTAGCTGAGAAAATTGCGAGTAACTGAAAAAAGATTCAGTACGTCCACTAACTTTTCCGGTTAATGAATTTTGACCATAATCAACGAGTTAGGTGGTGGTACCAACAGAGGGACAGGGCTCAAATTTGAGCTTTTCCTAGGCTTTTTCATTTTTGAAACATTTTATTCACAAACAGACTATTCGCCAAAAACATTTTTCTCGTAACCAGGGGGCCACATTTCCTAGTTCCAATGAACTTAGCTTGTTCACCATCTCTTATCAGGAGTAAGAGAAGGTAATGTGGGCGGCCACCAGATAGATAATATTCCATTTCTACTGTAGTGCTTCCAAGAAATGTAATATTCAAATAACACAACAGATCACAAGTATCATTTCTTCTTCATCTAGAATAAATATAATTTATCCAAAATTAAATATGTTCCTAAAATAGCATATATGTTAATTCTATTTGAGATTATAAGCTGGGGCTACGGCTCCTCCTGGGACGAATTCTTGTTTTAAGCGCCTTAAAATCTTGTAGACCATTTATCTTTAGCTTTAGAGGATTAAAATAGCATATAATGTAGGTATGTGCGTATGTGTGTATATTTTGGGCGGCCGGCGTTTTAGTGGGTAGAGGTCCCCGAACTGGGCCTGGCGGTACGGCTGGTGGAAGGGCAAACACGCGTGACCAAGTTGGGCCGACAAGCACACCTATCCAACATATTTAACGAACATACTGCTGAGTTATTCGCCATAAATGGATTTTCAAATAAAGTTTCACTATTCTTGATTGTAGTAGGTTGGACTTGGGTTTTTTCTTCTGATAATTTTTACTGTTTTTTTCCTGTTGTTTACGATTACTAACAATTATTAAAACGAAAAAATAAACAGTTTTCCTCAAAATGCATTTTTTTTTTTAAATCTGGTGTAAAACACTTACACAACTTCCTTACTGCAATTCCTATAATTTATGATAAATTTTCATAAAATCTCGAATTATTACTAATGCGAAAGTTTCCTCTAATGTAATAAGGGCTCAGAGAACATATTAGTGATCGGCACTCTAGAGGATAGCTTCCTCGGAACGGCCTAAAATACTGTTCTTGGAAAAAAAGTTTCAAGTTTGTAGGAGGCGGATGTTTCAATAGGTAGGTTCCCCGAAATGCACCTGGTGAACCAGTACGTGGATTCGTGTCCAAGTTGGGCCGAAAACAACATCGGGACAACCCCAGACAACGAAAAAAACCGCTTCTATAAAGTCGTATTTTTGGTTAACCAATTTTCTTCAATCTTTAATGGAATTCTTCCGATGCTTCTAAGTATATTAATAATTATGAAGGTGGTAGAACCATAAATTGTGCTGAACCCCCAAAAAATCAACTTTCCTGGAATAATGTTCTAATAAAAGTAATAAACATAGTATACCAAGTTTAAAAGAAAGTCCTTCCGGCTGTTTCAAGGAAATCGCGAAAACTGAAAAAACAAAGCATTCCGTAAATTCGCACTTCCGGTTGATGAATGTTGCCCAAGATGGAATGCTAAGTGTAATAGGATCCGAAGAGCAGAGAAAAACAAAATTCAATCAATCTAGTTACGCGCTACCCAGGCCTGACTGGGGTGGGAGACTCTCTCTCTATATATATAGACGAGCTAGCCTTGCAGGAGGATAGTTTTTACAACAGTTCACGACCAGTTAGCAACGAGCCAGCAACCTACTACCTTCTCAATACACAGTCCCTCTGCCACCATATTATATTCTATAGATACCTTCTCTTATACTTGTAAAGTCCTTGCAGTTTGTGTTTTCTCTCATTATACACTGTTCAGTATATATTCTAGTTTATTTCATCTTAAAACCCATTCTCTCTAATTTTCTCTCCTTCTCACATCCATTATACTAACTTTGAACTTTAAGTTCTTTTGTTCACACACAGACATCCGCTAAAAACAGTTTTTTTCGTAATCAGAGAAACTCGAGACATATATTTCGTGTAAAAATTCAATTTCAGATATTTGACACGATCGCTATACTTCATTTTACCAACCAATAATAAGAAAGTAAAAATTCTTTGAGTGTGAAATTTCTTTTTTATATCTCCTTACGCTTCATTAATTCACTCTTTTATTACCTCTTTTGCAGCCTTTTATTAGTTAGTTACTTTTATTAAATTTATTCCTGACGTTCAGGATTTATTAAATAATGTGTGCGGAAATATGATATAAATTTCTTCTTTTTTTCCTTCTTTTTTTTTTTTTTTAAGTATAAAAGAAAGCTGACCAAGGTGCTTTCAAAAGTAAGAAAGAGGAAGAATGACTTCATTGTCACTAGACTTTTTCATTGTGACGTATACTCCTTTTATCTTTATATCTTTTACTTCTTAACCTTCCCTTTACTTTTCGTTTTAAGGTCTTTTCATTACAGCTGACGTTCATTTGAACATTGTAATTTACAAAAAAATAAAACAAAACACAAAGGTTCCTTGTTTTTCCAGGTTTTTTTCTAATTCCTTAGTTTTACATTAGTTTTTGTTATGTTTCGTTGTTCTTTTAATTAATTGAATTGTTTTACTATCATTCTTATTGTTTGCAAAGTTTTTTCAAATTATTTTCTCTCCCCCTTTTGTTTATGTTTTCTTCTTTATACCATATTTTCCTTCTCTTTCTTTGTGCCTCTTCTTCTTCTTCTTTTGTTTTATTGAATTTACCTTTAATTTCTAGGACGTTTATTTCGAAATTAGTTCTCTTCTTACTGATATTGGAATTGGTTGTATTGGTCATGAAAATGTATTTTCGTAATTACGAAACCTAATAAATGTGTTTGTTTTTAAAAAAGCTAAAAAATTAGTTGGCTGAGGCCAAAGAAGATTCTAAACTCAAAGACCCCATTGAAACTTATGACAAAACGAACTCTGTGTACAGATATAGCTTACAAAAAAATTAATAGTACAGCCCTCACAAAACATGCACTCACCCTTGCCCACGCCTTTGATTTCCAAAATGCTTCTGTCCTAAGCTCCATTCTAACCACCTGAAGCGACTTCTTTCTGAATCCATCCACATTAACCTCAACCCTAACTCTATCAACTACAAAGAAGACAAGGACGTCATTACCTCTTCTTACAACAATATTTTCCACTTCTTCAAAAAAAGCCCCCCTCCCTACTAAATTACACATACCAACTTCCTACACTTTCCACTCATTTTCTGGTTTATTTATATACATTTATTTCTCTTAATAAATTGATTTGTTGGTTGTTTCTCTTGATTAATTGATTTGTTTTTCATTTTTACCACGTTCCATTTCCCAACTTGGAAAAATTTCCCCTCTCTGTTTTCTTTGCAAGCATACCTTACTCTACAACCAAACAATAATCTCCTCCAATATTTAACTCCCCATTCTTCCTTAACAGGTATCATATTTTTTTAATATTGTTTAATTGTTATATGTTTTAATTTTATCATACAATTTTCTTTATATCCAATTTTTTGTTTTGTAGTTCCTGAGGAAGGACACCAAAAGTGTCCGAAACGTCGAATAAACTTTTCAAAAAATAAAAAGTTTCTTCTTTAACCCCAGCCAACTAATCTTTTAGCTTGTTTAATAAATTAACAACGGCCAAACATAAATATTGTTTGTTTTTACTTTCCCTTATTACTTTAATTGGCAATACTTACAGCTACACAGTCAAATTTTCGAAATTGAGTCCCCCTACCCCCTAATACACATTTCGAGCCCTTGAATATAAAACAAGTTGTGTTTAATTTGATTTTTCCAGGAAAATTGATTTCTGTGTTTCTGGAGAAACTGGAGCGTTAAGCTACATTAATTATTAAATTAAATTACTGTAGTAATTAGTGCAGTAATTGAATACTACATTAAATACCCGGCTAGAATTCCAAGTTTGAAAAAACCGATTAACTGGAAGTGTCAAAATTGTTTGAGATTTGTAGTGAGAGTGTAGCCAAAATTCACTGCTACGTGGAATATCTTCCTATGCCTCTTTTAGGTGTAATTGTTTGTACATAGAATGTAATCGTCTGTAAAGTGTACATTGTGAAATTGTTAGTGAGTGCATGTGTGTGTTGAGCTAGAGTTTGCCTGTGGGTTCGTTCAACGCAATAGTTACACACATTCAACATATCCAAGATCTATTTATATTTTAGGAAAGTTGGAGATGCCAGTGTGCTGTTTTTGTGTTGTTAGACTAAGTTATTCGCGAGGACGATAAGATCCCGGAAGAAGGGTTTAGTCCACTTTCCCAACTGGAGGGGAGTGTGATTCTACAGGATAGGTTTCTGAGTTATTCGGATATTTTGTTGCCAAATACAGCTTCAATAATTTTCTTTACATATGTAACTAGTAATTGTACATAATATGTAAATCTTCTACTTTTATTTGAAGCATGTTTCCTGAACAGATATTGATTGTAAGGAGGCTGTGTGGAAATAAAATACTTGCTGTGTGGAAATAAAATATTTGCGTGAATCCCAAGCCGCCCAATACGAACTATACTTACCCTGACCTAACAGCAACACTAACGTCAAACACATAGGATCTGCGAAAATGGTTTTATGTGTGTAACTACTTGGATTTAGCTTATCCATACGCAGACTGTCAATTTCAATCCCATTCATACTTCTTTTTTATATGGTGTAGAGCACTGCGACCTAAATTGTGCCCTTCCCTGCATCACACCTCTCAAACTCCGCACCACTTCCAGATTGATTTCTTTTAAGGAAACTTAAAATCAGAGAAGATTTTAGGGAGGATACATCCTTCTCCAACATCTGGACGGTTCCATAGGATTCTATACATTCTTTGAATAGTTGCAACTTACCTGGTAGGAGATGTCTCCTTCCTTAATCCCCACACCAGGTGCTGTCACTTTCTAGACCCAGGTCCTTCAGATATCCCCTGAGTCTATAATGCCCTTGGCATGAATCCCTTCAGTATGCGAAGCCTGTTTCTGATTAGACTAATGCAGGCCTCCGGAACTTTTTCGTTTGTAACTGCCCAGACAAATATTAGCTTGCCTTAGTCCAGGGAGGATTCTTGTCCAGCCATTGTACACATAACTTCCTCCATTTTCTGAGCTCTACTGTAATAAAATAATAACAATAATAATAATTACATTTCTCCATTTTCTCAGTCGCCCACCTGTATGTACACTTTAATTAAATTCTGTTCGTAAGAAGTTAAAACTCTTGTAGTAGTACTCTCTTATTATTTCTTTTTTTTTTTAGGGAAAGAAGGTACAATGCTCTGCGACCAAAAGAGGTCTATTTTGCCCCTCTCCCTACTGGTGCCAGGATGAATCTAAAGACCCTAAAGCAGATCTTCCAAATTAAGATATTAGAGAAATCTCAAAGACTAAAATCTTACGGTCAGGTAAAAAGAATAGTCCGAATAGAGCTGATCCAAGAAAGTTTGAAGCAATACTACTGGAACGAATAGAGGTGCCCGAGGCAGCAGTGGATGAATGGTTTAGAGGAGGAAATGGCTAGTCAAGGTTTATGATGGCAACTGAGAAGATAGAAGGAAATAAAATGAGGTTTTTGATTTTTAATTGAAGACTGAAACGCTAGTAATTAGGGAGAAGCCGGGAAAAGTAAAAGTAAAGAGAAATCTCAGAATCTGGGATGGTTCTAGGGAAGGTATATCTTCCTCCAATACCTCTAACTAACCTAAGCTTGCAAATTTTCTCTGGAGCGTCGCAGTTCATTAGGAGGTGTATTAGAGCCAACTCCATCTCACCACAGAATCTGCATGTGTTATCGCGTTCTAGGCCCAACTTCTTCACGTGCCCCCTGAGTCTACCATACCCGTAAGGAAACCCCACAACATGCGAAGCCTATTTTTAGTCAGACTTATGCCCGCATCAGATCTTTTTGGTCGTAACTGCCCAGACAAGTATTAGTGCCTCAATCCTGGAAGGATTCTAGAGCACAATTCTCGATTTACTTCTTCCACGTTCTGAGCTTTACTGAACACATCTGGCCCCCAGTTCATTGAGTTGGCATTTCCACATTATTTTCGGACTGATAACATATGCTCAGTGCTCTAATGGCGTCCTGGGATCAGATAGGATCACAGTCTCCTGGTTCCGACATTTCCTGTCGAGGTTGAACTTTGAACTGGACATATCTTCCAGTTGTGGGTTTACCATCTGGGTGATGCTGGGAAATTTGCCCATGATTCTGAGTGTCTGCTTTTCAGCTCATCATCAGTCCTTCAGAGCCCGCTCGCAGATTGTATACTTACAGATTGTATACTTTGCAGATGACTTCATTCTATATATAAACACCTGTGACATCCCTAAGATAGCCACAATGTTTTAGGTCGCTGTAGATTTAGTAATTCTTTCTACACATTAGATCGTAGTAAATTTGGCCATTATAGCATTCCTTCTGCAAATCTAACTTTAATGAAATATGTCCTACCAACGACGTATGTAGGCAGAGTAAGAAAATGGTTTTCTCATTCTTTTAATGGTTCTAGCTTATGATCCTTGTCGATAATTTGTTGTACCCATGAGACGAACAAAATTGGAAACAAAACAATTCGTGGTTTAACAAAAAATTGAGAGATAGAAAGAGTGTGTGTTTGTGAGAAAGAGAGAGAGATAGGGACCAGTCGAATACTAAAAAAGGGAGATTAATAAAAGGTCATAGCAGCTTGTGTATTCATAACTGGAATGAAGGTACACTGAAAGTTCGAGCGGCTAATCTGTGATGATATCTGCAAGCGAGATGGTGATCTGCTGCAGTGATTCATTATTCATGTTCATTGATTGGCGCCCACTGTTTTTCCAGGTCCCGCCACCGCCAGACCAAAGTGATATTCATGCATAACCATTTTATACACTACCACCATTACATTGTGTAATTACAATATCTCATTGTGATATTTAAGGGTTTTCAGAGTTAAATGAAAAGAAAATTGTGATTTCTCTCATGTTATTGTTTCAATCTCTGCCCCCTCTTTTCTACCCCACTTTTTTCCTACTTTTTCTGTATTCAAATTAACTATTTTGCAATCAGTTTGTTGTTTTTGTTTTATATAATTTCATTTTTTTTTGTTTGTGCCTCTAGGGAACCAATAAAAGTTTCGAGCATTGAAGTTCTTTTTTTTAAATTACTTTTTCAAAACATAGTTGGTAGCTCTATACCATGTAATTCAATTATGGAATAAACAAGAAGTCTGGTGTAAAACATTTAGGTCTTCGAGATGAGACCGCGTCAGTAGTTGGTTATAAACCAATTTCGCCCATATTACAATAGGCTTCTTTTGGGAAGTGCCGCCTCTAAAGCTGAAACAACACTGACAAGAAATTAGCAAGAACCGTAGGTTTATAACCTAGCCACTCTCGCGGTTCCAACCCGAACACCTAATTGTTTTATATGCCACAAAATTGTTTTAGGCCGCGGAAGCCTGAAAGTTTGCATAACAAGTCTTGTGAAAATTCTTCACTACAGCGCTGACGACTTCATGTTGCCGAAACATGCCGCTCAGCGTGGTAATAGTGACTTACACTACGCAATTAATCACCTGTATAACACCGATCACTACGAAACGGACAAACGGGCTACAAAGTTACAAAGCTTTTACGACAATGAGTTAGTCGGAATTAGTATATAAAAGCGCCAGAATTCGAAGCTTGAGTCAGTATAGAACGAACATTCAAACAGGCAGCAATATAATTCTACAAGGGTCAGTCAGAAAGAAGTTAGCAAATAACCAACTAAGTAACAAGCAATATTCACTCAATCTCTATCAAGAAACAGTTTTATAATTTAAAACGTTCTCTCCTAACCGGCCAAACGATCGTTAGAACAAGCAAGGGGCTATAACTAGATTGCAACAGTGCCATACCACCAACTACCACATAAATAGTTCGAACAATTTTCTTTAAACTAGCTATATTTTCAGCTAACCATATAAGAGCAACAAATTTTATCTGTAACATTTTTCAGGAAAACTCATATTAGGATCTTTTGGAATTAGTCATTTATCTAATGTACCATTTCTATATATTATACGATTCTATCAACCACACAATATTACTTAGAATTAAATGTGTCGCCAACATTCCGAGTTTGTGGAAAAATCGGTTCACAGGAAATGCGATTCAATAAACCTCTTATTTTTTTTCAATTTTCTACAATTTTCTTGGTGAAGATACCAACATGTTTTTTCTAATTTCTGTATATACAAAGTATCATTTTTGCTGGGGACTTTTTTTCGAATAATTAGATTTTTGAGGGGTTCTAAGTGAGCGGCAAGGTCACGTTTCTCTTAAGTTACGTTTTTACTTTATAATCTTCCGGCTATATATATTTATATATATTATTGAAGTCAGTTAAATGTAGTAAAAATTCCAAGTTTGGAGTAAGTTATTCCATTATTACTATATAAATTGCAGTCAAAGAAAATCATGACCAGATTTTTTTTTAATTAAGAATTTCTAAAAGTTGATTGACATTTCATAACAAGTGCTCTTGTTTATAAATTAGCCTTTTTGATAGTATGTATTATTTTCATTATAATGGGCAAAATGGAGATATTTAGAAGGTCAGCTGGGTATTTTGTCCCGGCTATTGATTACTAAACATATATAGCTCGTATATTTCTATCTAGTAGCACTATTCTAGTGTGTCCGACTAGAGGAATGTGGTTACCATATTAGAATTGAAATATACTACCACTACGACTATTACTATATTCTATCGCACTGTATGGCCTCTCTCTCCCGCTCGTTCAATTCCTCTCTGTCGCACTTTCCCGCTTACTCCATTATCTCTCTCTCTCTACATGTCTCTTTCTTTATTAAAACATCTCTTTTCCCATGCAAACTATCCCTATATCCTTCATCCCTCTCACACACTCTCTCTCTCTCTCTGTCTATATATATATATTTCCGAATCATCAATTTCTCTTTTACAGCACTTACATATATTCAAAACACACACACACACACACACACACTAGACAAATTCCTTTACATGAAAAACCCATCGTTATTTTCACTGGCACCATATTTGTTTCTCATTAAAAAGAAATTTGTCGTTTTATATGGAAAATAGAGAAACTGTTTTTGTAAATAAATAAATAATGATAATATTTTTTTAAATAATTTCATGTTTCTCATTTTCTCTTATTGCTCAGAATATTTACAGATGTGTATGAAAAAAATCGCGGGTAGCTCAAAGTTCATATATCATTTAGTTATCATGAGCAGATTCTTCAGGAAGTTGCTCATCAAAATCCTTCAACCGGAAAAACCATTTCACTCAATGCTTATCCATATGGATTTATTCAAATTTTTTTTTTTTTTTTGCGATATTCTGGTGAGCTATACAAGCAGTTGTCTTTATACATTATCTGCTTGTTATCCTCATGTAGGAATGTCAAGTTTATTTGAAATATTTGTGTTGAATATTGTATGAAATATTGTATGTTGAATATTTTTCCGAGTTTTAGGGGGTAAGAATTTAGGATTCGCTCTAAACTATGCCACCTCACAGTTTAATATGGTTCTATCATCTGTATGATAGTAAACAGTTTGAAAAAAATCGCTTGGCCGGATTTCTTACGAATTTCTTGAAATGTTTTTTGAATTTTTCACCAGAGGGGGTCTCTCTGAACTTTGACATCTTACATTTCGTATAAAATTTTTTTTTTGTAGAAAATTTTGATGAAAATTGATTTTAGGGCGCTGGGGCAAAACGCTTCTTTATAAAGTGCCGTTTAATAATAATATAGGTTTTCCGCACCATTTTTCTAATATTTAAGGCAATTAAAGTTTAGCAAAAATTCGAAATTGTGAAGAAAAGTTGCTATTTAAAACTATGAAAATTGCAATAGGATAAAGTCATGTGAGTTTTCTGTACCAGAGTTTTCAGAAATCGAGTTTTCACCAGAAATGCTTTAAATTCGGTTTTAAATTAGGGAAAAGATATTGTGTATTGAATGTAACTATTGTACTAAAATTAGTGACTAAAATTGTACTTTTAATTTCTAGAGATAGCGAAAGTAAAAAACAGCACTGCCAACTTTCAATTAAACAAAATTTACAGTTGGATGAAATTGCTGAAATATAACAATAAAAAAATAATATAAATTTAAATTAAAGATTTGTTTTATAATTTTAAAATAAATTATAAATAAAATATCACAACACATAACATAATTTTGCTTAAATTTAATCTAATGTTTTACAATCTTTCTGAAGGCAACCTTGCGCTTTTCATTGGACAACATTCTCTTAGAAGTTACCGTACATGTTTGATTTATTTTTATATACCCTTATATAAAAATAGTTATTCTGTTGTAAAAAAAAATATTTAACACTCGCTTGCGCATTTGTAAGCAAACTAAAGTATACCTGTACTCAAGTGTATTCGTTACCCTTTTCTCATAGCAAGTCTATATTATATTGTGAGTTTGCCGTGCCTTTTTGTATTTCTTTATGAGAATGAGTGTGATGTAGAAGTGCAAATATGAAAAACTTTAGTAAGCTCGAATTTAATATTATGTTATGAGCGAGATCGGTCTCACTAATATACAGACGTTCACCTGTTGAACTCATGGACGTACCGACTATTGCCGATACTCGCTTAAGATGTCATAGGAGGCGTAATAGTATCTGCTACTACAACTGCCCCAACATTACTCGCTATGTAAGCGAAGATCCGCCTATTTACTCTTAGCTTGACAAAAGTAGGGAAATTCTGGGATAGCTCGACGACTATAAAAACGAGGGAGTTTTCTACTGAAAGCATAACGTATCTTCAACTCCAGTAGACAACATTCTACCAGCTAGACAGTCACCTGCTCCGCTTCAACAGCCTTACGCAACTCATTCTTTCTTCCTTGTTTAACCGAAAAGTCCTGACAGTATGTTTTGCTTTACACCAATACACCAGTGATTAGTAATAGTTCAATTCTCTACCCCTTATTCGCCACAAAGAGCTCACTATATCGGACACGTGACGGTATTGGTCAAAATTCACCAACTGGAAAATGGCTACAACGTGATAACTTATATCGGAGGAAAATTAATTTTCTTCTTTACTTTGTGGAGTTCCTGCTGCTTTCTCAGCTTGTAGCGAAATTTTGAAATCATAACCTATACTTCCGGTGAAAATCAATTTAAAAATTTGGCACATGCGCTAAACTTCCTGTTAACAGTAGTACTCAGTAAAAGTAAAAAGTAAACTTTTTTAACAGTTCTGTTTACTTTTATTCCATTTTTTTTTTTATCACAAGCTGTGTTAATTTTGGGCCTTCTGTGATCTAATTCCATCATCAATAATTATGTAAAAAAGCGGGCAACCGTATAAAAATATTAGCGAACTTTTCCAATTAAAATAAATTCAAATAAAACAAAAACATGAACTCACTAATTTATCATCCATCGTTATATTACTAGTAATTAGGACATTTATTTAATTTTCTTCACTTAGGTTCAATTTCTTAAAAAAAAAAAAATTGAGATGAGATTTTTAAATAAGTTGGAAAATTACCAAAGAAAATAGGAAGGAAAACTTGTTACTTGGCGGAATATTATATTGAGTGTACAAGTTTTCATCGAGAACTCATTCTCCTTCGTCACTGTTTCCGTCAAGTTAAACTCTTCTCCATTGGGAAGTGCCCGATGAATGGCGGGTGCGGGGGCGAGGAGGAGCAGAAGGAGTCAGAAGACGTTTTCCTGGTTCCTGCCGCCCCTCTGATTATGGAGAGCAGCAAACAAATAATTTCCTTAATATTCAACTTCATCACTTTCGAACTTTTTCACAGTTATCTTTTCTAAGTCATTAATCTTATTATATTGTAATTTAGCTTTACGATTTGTGCCAACAGACATAATGTTTAATTGTCCTCATGTTATTGTAGTTTGTAACTTACTTAAAGTAAAATACTATAAAACTACAACAACAAAAAATCAGCTCTATAGGCCCCAAACCCATTTATTTAGATCATTCTAATTCTACAATTGACCATATTCTCAGCAATTGAAACTATGTTCCAAAAAAATTCTCCAGAATGTATTAGACAAAACTAGATTATAGTTTTAGAATTGGATAGATCATAAATACGGATTTGAAGGCATATTCTTCCATCTCTCATTCCAGCCGATCACAATTAATGGAAAGTCCCAATATTTCAGGGAGGCCTACAATTTTGAAAGTGAAGTCTCAATTCACTCTCCTGTTGAGGGTGTAAAAGGTCAATAATTCAATGCTACCATTTTATCGAGAACAAAAGCGTAGTTAGTCCGAAGATGAGATCTTGTTTTTTGTTTGTTTTTGTATATTGTTAATAATTTGACTTGTGTGTATGCTCCTCACACACTCCACGTCTCTACGATCCATCAAGGACCTTGACCTCCTTCAACATGATTTCCCAGGCTTCACAATCTCCTTCCTCCGCCACTGTCTGGCGCCCAATTTCTGAAAATCTTCCTCCACATCCTGTAGCATTCACAAACACAGTCTTTCTTGCGATTTTTTACCTCCCGGATTTCCTTCATTTGCTTCTGTAGGCTTTGTATTTTATATTTACAAATAATTTAAAAGCAATAAATTTATTAATCTGTCTTGATTGTTTTATATTTTATTTTGTACTTTTTTTTTAACACGTACTTCTTAATTACAGGTAAGTGAAGAATGCCATAAAAATGCAGCAAATGGCGATACAAAGAAGGTAGTATTACTGATTTTATAATTACTCCCCGAATCATGATATATGTTCTGGGTATAAATTTACATTTCTTACATGTGAATCTTATGTTTTATATTTTATTTTCAAAATATTTAATAATTGTAAAATTAATTTACTATCTATGAGAATTGGGCGTACTGCGATTTTTTTTTTTTGGTCAATGATCTACTGTTTTACAAGCTGAATTAAATGCTATTTGCTATTGTATCTCGAATGGACGGTTATGCAACTGAAAATTAAAACAGTGTTGTACCTGCCAGGATAATCAGGCTGCGTTTTATGTTACCGAATTACTTGCAACTTCACTTCAAAGTTGGTGCTAGATTATTCTAGGTTGGAAGTTCTAATGTCAACTCAGGTCATTGAAGATGTGACATATCGACCAAAGTGGGCGTCTCTCTTCCCTTCATTAGTGTTCGCTTGTCTTGGGATATAAAAGTTGTCTAACTTCCAAAGAAGGTGTAAACAGCTTCATAACATTCATCCCCTGATTGATGAACTCAATCGGCTGCCAGCATCTAAAATGATGGCCGAAGATCCAGACAGGGCTGATTGTGAGCTGGCACGGCAATCTTTCTGGTCCCCTTATTAGAGGCAATGTGTCTTACTAGGGATACTTTACTGAAAGTTTGAGAGAGCTGGAAACGTCTTTTATTCTACAGAAATAGATTGCTTGGGTTGTGAGGAGGTTAGGTTCTGGAATTTTGAAAGGAACAGAATATCTATAGAGGAGCGTAAGCTACTTTTCCTTAAGCTTTTTCTTCGATTTGTTCTGACTGGTGTGATCTAGCTCAGGATTATTATTATTATTGTTTGGAGGGCGAGAGAAGGAGTTATATATAAACCCACAGGGCTTATATCGGATTGGTTGCTACCGACAAATGAATCAGACATATGTATTTCACAAAAAATGTCTGTCTCTCTTAGATTCCTTATTTACAAAGGATTTAGCCCCTTCCATACATAACTGATTTAGCCTTCCGCATATAACTGAAATTTTCAAGAAGTCCATTATTCAGTTTCTTTAATACTATCTATTTTAGCAGAAATGGCTTTAGCTAATGTCTTAAAGTTTAACATGATTGCAATACTTGCTTTTAACGGAACATGAAAAAAAACATTGTATACACTTAATTTGTTTCCAGTAATCATTATTTCTCCAACTTCCCTCAATAGGTCTACCAATGTGTTTGACAGAAACTAGTATAATCCCAATCCTGTCCTTCCCCCAAGGAGGGCGATCGCAACTAGCAGTTATCAGATTTTTTTCCTTAAATCTTCTTTGGAATTTAGTAACTCCTCACTTGGATATTCAGCTTTTCAGATTGCAATGATTATTCGATTTGTCTTTTGTAGTGAAATTGTTAGACTATTAATTCCCTCCAGCTTCCTCGGCAGAAGATTGTATATAGTTCGTACAAGCAATACACCAATTCCCCTCTAGTTGTTAAGGAAGACAAGGGGGAAACTGGTCGACATAATATAAAGAGCAGCTAATAATAAAAACATCAGCATTCAAGGATTTTACAGTTTTCTTTTATTCTACAATATTTTACAATACTTTTTACTGCGGCATTATTTTATCAATCGTCTTGCAGCGTCTTCCGTCCTACTGGCGCTTCCGTTTTACTCTGTAACTTACTAAACCTTATCTAGTTCCTCATTTAAGATTATATCATAAATAAAAATTATGTTAAGCTGTTTATTATATTAACAGTGAATTAGTCTCTACTTTCATTACAATATAACGATCAATTTGTACCTTTATACCTTATTACTCCGTTCTTATTCCTTTATTAGTTTAAAGAACTGATGTTAATTATAGAAACAAATAGCTGTTACCATTAATATTTATTCTCCTCTAAAAATCATAATTCAGTTCTCTAGATGTATTGGTTGCCTAAACTTAAATAAACAGCTAAAATTTGTGTTTGTACAAGTGGTTCAAACGTTTCATAGTGGAGTCGTTAAGGAAAACGATAAATTAAAGATAAACCAAATAAAACAAGGAAATAAATATTAGAAAGGTGGGCTCCCAGTTTCAGGTAATGATGTTTAAACAGTGTAACATAATGATTAGAAAATAAACAGTGAAAATAGGGAAACTTCATAACTCCAGCGCCACTGGAAAATTTTGTAAACTCAGTGTGAAACAAACTTGCACGGCCAAATTTATTGAAATGATAACGAGTTTTAGGAATTCATCTGGTGAAAACTGTACGCCAATTGAGACCTGAAACTTGTGTTTTGACAGCGAAAACCATTGTTTATATTATACTTTCTATAATAAATGACTGATTATAGTGTGAAGAAACTTATAAAATTAGGCTGCATTTTTTGTACGTAACTGATGTTAATTTATGTTTCATATTTTATAAATAGTTTTGTCTGAACTCTATTTCTATGATACGTCCTTTAACTAGATTGCTTCAGGCAGCAAAGAGAAGACAAAATTAAATATTTTGTAATGTTTTTCCTTCTAAACTAGCTACTGCAACTAGTTTTAAGTGAGTTCGTATAGATAAAATACTCTAAACTTCAATAAAGAAAACACCAATTTATTGTTATACACAATAAATTACAAAAAAACAACACTTAATAATTAATTCATAGTTTAAACTACAAAAGTTCACTTTGTTCAATTTTTATACACTTTCCACAAACGTACACTTCGTTTGTAGCTAGAGAACTCTGCAAAACTCTCTGCGGTCCCACTATTTATACCGGTAGAGAATCTTCTACAATCTTCTCAATCCTTCCAGAAATAACTAGAACGCGTCACCAGCGCATCCTAGCGGCCACTAAGAGAACTTGAGGTTCCTACTGCCTCTCCTAGATGGCACCACTGGTTGCGTTACAATATTTTGTAGGTTTCCTGTTTGTCCTGGGGTAACTGAGATACTAGGCTTAAATCTAGAATGCCTTTTCAGAAAATTATCGGTTTCACAATCTGATGGGAATCAAAAGAATTTAACCTTTAATAAACATTTCGAATTTTAACGAAATTTGTCAGTCGGAAGGCTAGAATTGCAATAACAGTAAATGGCAGATTTTTTATTCCCGTCCTTCTTTTATATTGTTGTTTTATTTATTTTTTTATGGTAGAGTCCGATAGTCACCCAAGATATATTATTTCAAGGAACACTTCCTGTTATTAAAGATAAGCAGCGATACATCCGGCTGCAAGTTTTCCATTTCCTCCAGCCTCACTCCAGCATGACAAACTGATACAGCTTATAGTTTGATTTTACTCTGGATGCCGGGAAATGTTATTACATTTTCAATTTACCTAAATTGAAAATCCTTTATCAAATAAATTTTCACTTAAGCTGAAAAATGTGCCCGCATTATCATTTATTTTATTTGTTTTCTTGTGTTGCCAGTAGAGTGAATCATGAATATCTTCAAACCGGACATCAAAAATCCATTAGCAGTTTTAAAGAAATAATGTTTCTTATTCTTCCGGTTGTAAGAAGCCTTGAAATCCCAAACGAATCGTTTGGAAATTACGGTTTCAGTTAATAATAAGTCCTCAAGGTTTGTGAAACTAGTAATTTGAAGCTGACTTTTTTTACTTTCCATTGAGATCGTATAAAATTTTCGATATCGAGTTCTCACCAGAAACACGTTTTCAGGTCCTCCGAGAAAAGTGTTTTTTTAGTAAATTGTAATGAGGTCCTGTGAGTTCGAAAAAAGTGTTTTTTAGAAAATAATCTGAGTGTGCCAAAAATCTATCAATAGAAGTGCCACTAAACTTTTCAATTCTTCGCGATTTTTTTTAGAAAAAATGACTCCAGCGATTTTCTTTAAACTTCATGTAATATCTGCTATATCACCTACATGTCATTTTACCTTAAACATTTTTCCGAGAAAATTGATTTTTTACGTGGCAATGGGAGGGGGGCAGTAGCTTAAGCTTTCCTCTAAAGTGTCACTTCATTAAAATTTGTGGTTTTTACCTCCTACATAATATTAATACACATTAGAAGCTTTGATAGAATTACAAATTTGAAGAAAGTCGGATAATTGGAAATGCGACTTTACAGAATAGTTTTTTAGAATTTTCTTGGTAAAGATTTTCTTTTAAACTTGGAAAGTTACAAACTTTCATATTTAACATATATTTTCATGTTATAAACATATATTTTCATTTGTAACATATATTTTTTAAAGTTGATTTTAGTTAGTTTGCGGAATTTTCGGCGTAAAATTTTAATCTTGGGTTGGCTCAATGCGCCCTCTTTTGGATTATAATGTAACCAATTCTTGCTTGAATTGTTACTTGT
>JAAEAF010008178.1:0-27599 GCA_011037195.1 Triatoma infestans | reverse complement strand
GATACTCTGCAGCTAATCAACCTGCGGACTTCCCGCCACTCAAGAATTCAAGCCAGATACAACACAATAACAATAGTTCTACATATTCTCAGGTGGTCGCGGGGCTTGCACCTGCTCAGTCTTCCGCACAGCCGTCCACATCTGCCTCATCGCCTGATATATCTTCTCTCCTTAACTCCTTTCTTTCAGACTTCAAAACCCTTATCAATCCTCTTATAAGCCTCTTAACCTCGGTAGTGAATACTCTACTTCCTCGCCTAGCTCCCTAATGCCGCTTAACCAACACTCTCTCACTATTCTCCTGTGGAATGCCAACGGACTTACTAGACATAAACAAGAACTAGACATATTACTTCATGACAAACGAATTGACATAGCTCTTATCACTGAGACTCACTTTACTGGCAAATCATATTTTTGTATTAACGGATATACGCTCTACAGGACTAATCATCCAGATGGAACAGCTCATGGTGGCTCTGCAATATTAATTCGCAAGAAACTAGCTCATTTTCTAATTCCTTACACCTCAACAAACTATCTCCAGCCGACTGTAATCTCCTTACTTTCGGAACCATTTAATTATAATATAGCTGCAGTGTATTGCCCACCCAACCATGTCATCACCTCTGATCAGTTTCTATCCTTCTTCCAATCCTTAGGATCCCGATTCATCTGCGGTGGCGATTTCAATTCAAAACATCCTCTCTGGGGCAGTCGCGTAGCTAACCCCAGAGGCCGCATCCTTTACAATACCTTACTTCAAACTAATCTCTCCTGTGTTACTCCCTCACACCCCACCTACTGGCCTACTTCCTTAAATAAACTTCCAGATCTCCTTGACTTTTTTGTTTGCTCAAATATATCCTCAATCTTTATTGAATCATATACACTACCTGATCTTTCATCCGATCATAGTCCAGTAATACTATCCATGGATATTTACCCCAAAGCGACTCCTCCGAAACAAACTCTGATTAACGGACCGATAGACTGGAATCTCTTCAAAAATCTACTAGAACTTAAACTCAACTTGAAAACTTCACTTAAAACGGCTAATGAAATAGACTCAAATGTTCAACATCTGACTCAAGTAATACAGCAAAGCATATGGCAAGCCACAACAAACTTTTCGACTAACCAGACAAATTCTACCCCCTATAACCTACCTCTACATTTAAGGATGCTTATTACGAGGAAGCGACGGGCAAGAGCTCTCTGGCAGCGCACTCGGTACCCGTCACACAAACACTCACTTAACGTACTTACCAGACAACTAAACAATGAACTTCACAAATATTACAACAACCAATACGCCAATTACACCGCATCTCTAACAACTGACGATAACTCCATGTGGGACGCTACAAGACGACTGCTCAAATACCGAATAGCCTCAGCGCCTCTACGCCATGGCAACGGTACTTGGGCTAAAACAGACACAGAAAAAGCTAATCTTCTAGCTTCGTATCTCACCACTGTATTTATCCCAAACTCCGACATTCAAGATGCAGAACACATTTCTAATGTCACCAGTGAACTTGACATCCCATTACCTCTCTCATTTCCTCCTAAACCCATTACTCCTTCTGAAGTAACACAAATCATCACTAACCTCCCTAAGAAAAAGAGCCCTGGTTACGATTTAATAACTTCAAATATTATTCGTCAACTTCCCCGCAAGGCCATCGTATATCTAACTGCTCTCTACAATGCAATATTTAGAACTACATACTTTCCTATCCTTTGGAAATTTGCTTCCGTGCGCATGATTCTTAAACCAAACAAACCTACACATCTCCCAAGCTCTTACCGACCCATAAGCCTGCTACCTATTTTAGGAAAAATATTCGAAAAGATACTTCTTTTACGACTTCAACCATTACTAGACTCTCTCCAAATTATCCCTCACCACCAGTTTGGATTCCGTAGTGGACACTCCACCATTCAACAAGCAATCGCGTTGTAGATGTCATCGCTACTTCCCTCGAGCGGAAGCAATACTGCGCTGGTGTATTCTTGGACGTGTCAAGGGCGTTTGATTGTGTATGGCACGAAGGCTTGTTATGGAAGCTCAAAGGCATTTTACCCCATACTTACTATCTCATTCTCAAATCATATTTAACAGACCGCTTCTTCCAAGTTACTCAAGAATCATCTACCTCACCGGTTTATCCTATTCTTGCTGGTGTGCCACAAGGCAGTATACTGGCCCCTATACTTTATTCAATTTACACTGCTGATATCCCCACACATCCCAATACGACCATCTTTACTTATGCCGATGATACAGCAAGCCTTTCACCTCACAAAGATCCTGTAATTTCCAAACATATTCTTCAATGCCATCTTCAATTATTAGAAACTTGGCTAACCAAATGGAAAATAAAAATCAACACGAACAAATCTAAATTTATAGTATTCACTCTAAATAAAAAAGTAATCTCTCCAGTCAATCTCTACAATACTCTTATACCACCTGCAGACCATGTTCGCTATCTGGGACTTTACTTAGACAAACGTCTGACTTGGAACCCCCATACTAGACTCAAACGAACTTCCTTTAACCAACGTTTCAGACTTCTCTGCCGATTTCTTGACAAACGCTCTAAACTGACTCTACAAAATAAAAGACGACTTTATACCGCTCTCCTCGCACCAATTTGGAATTACGGACTGGAACTTTATGGGACTGCAAAGAGAAATAATCTCAACAGACTCCAAACTCTCCAATCCAAGATCCTACGACGTATCGTCGATGCTCCTTTTTACGTCTCAAACAAAACAATCCATACTGACTTGAAGATTCCGTTTATTCACACCCTAGCAAAATCCAGATATCTCAAATTCCATGGTAATCTCTCCCTCCATCCTAATCCTCTAGTCCACGCTCTCTCTTCAAATTCACTTCCGGGTAATCCTCCAAGACGACTGAAGCGTCGTTGGCCCCGCGACCTCTTGGGCATCTAATGATAGTTATCACTGGATAACTTATCATTCACACCAATCACGCCTCTTTTATATGTACATTGATCATTTTTACTTGTTACATGCAAAGCAAGTAGTTGTAAAATTCTAAATAAAAAGATAAAAAAAAAAAAAAAAAAGCAGTAAAAGAGAGTGTGCAGAATTCAAGCCGTGGGTATGTTAATTTCTTTCATGAATTAGATGTTATACTAAACCAGCATTACCTGTCTGTGTTACAATATAGTCTAATCAATTAATTCACACTACAGTAAACTCCTGATTATCCGTGTGCGGTTATGTATATGTACTGGTACATGTATTTTTTAAATATTTGCTCGATTTCATGTTTACGCATCCTATAAGTGCGACCGTGTTCGTATTTAGATGTTTGAAGCGAGTAGTGGGTGTCTGGAATATAAATATTTGCTCGCTACAGTAGCGAATGAAGCTAAAAGTGGAGAAAAAGAAATTATCAATCGTATTAGTCAAAACATTGCCCTGAATTCTGTTGACACTTTGTTGGAGTACATCGACCAATGGGAATTCGAGTATAACGACATAGAAAAATTCGAACTGATATTGAAAAAAATCATTAATAGATTCCTGCAAACAAACCAAAATGACAGATTTTCTTAATAATAATGTGCATTAAACATGTTAAAATAAACTGTCTGCCTTAGAAAATGTATAATATGTTGTATTTTAGAAATAAATAATTATTGTTTCGGATGATTTTCCTGGTTTTTCGATTATCCGTGCCGCCTCTCCCCACCATTAGCCCGGATAATCGGGAGTTTACTGTATTTCCAAATTTTATGTGATATTTCTTGTCCAGAATAATAATGTGTGTTGTAAGAGATACTTGTAACTTGTCAGCCGTAGAATTCATTAATTCGATGGCTGACGTGAGTGTAATTTTTTTTTTTTTTTTTTTTTGAAAACAAAATGGACTGTTGTGAATTAAATAGATTTTGCATTTTAGGAATGGAGAGTCCAGCCAAAGATTAGGCTAAAATTATCCACAAATATTTCCTTACAAATATCTTTTTTCATTTTGATCGTATTTTATTATTTATGAGAAAGATCTTAAAAGAAAAAAAGTTATAAATTTGGTTACTGTGTGATATTTTAGTGTAGTTTCACACATTGTTGTGAAGTTATGCGTAAAGTAATATTAAGAAGATTTTCGTATCAAATCTCGTGTGAAACACTTACACGATTTTCTCTTACTGCAATATAAACGACAGATTTTCTTGAAATTTGTAATTATTACTAGATATTTAGTTGTTTTCAATATTATATCGATGGGCGAATCTAAACATAATAAATACAATTCTATGGGAAAAGCATATTATTTTTCCTCTCACGAAATTTCCTCTTAAATGAACGTTTTCCGAAATAAGTTTCAATAAAAGTTAGGTCTCTGTATTCATAGTTCCGTAGAATACGAAATTTTATTAAATCCACCAGGTTCCTTGGAGAAAATCTCAGATAACTGAAAAACTTTTTCAATTAAAACGCCCTTCCAGTCAATTGAACTTTTTTTACAAATTCGGAATTTTAGCAACACATTCAATTCTTATTATATATTATTATTTAGGTATAGTAATCGTATAATAAACTAAAATAGCACTTAGGTGAAAAACATAAAAGCCACATTAAATGATGTTCCTGAAGAAATGTTTCAAATAAAAGCTGTAGCTGATTATAGTTCAGTAAATTGGTTGAGGAATTTCGGATAGATATTTTCCAGTCAGATAATATTGTGATACTCAAATGGAATGTCTAGTTTGAAGTTTCTGCAATTTTCCCTTTTTGAGCTTTACTGTTCAAATATGTATGCACTCAGAAATTTTTAAAAAAATCCTATTTTTCAAACTCAGAGGACTCAAAATGTGTATAAAGTAAAAATTAATCACTGATGTAAGAAAATTGAACAATTTCTATTCACTGGAGTGTGAAGATGAGGAAAAGCGAATATGTCAAAGCGTTCGCAAAAAAAGATAGTGCCTTTTTTTTTCATATAGAAACGAATAAGGATTGTATCGGATCTTATACACTGCTAAAAAAGACTCATATCGTTTGGTATGAGAACTATAATGTGCGTGCGAGCACGTGATTTTATATAATGTGCGTGAGTGTGTGAGCGTGCATGTAAGGCGGTATGTGAAAGTGAAAGAAGAATTCTTTCTATGCCCACGCACAGAAAGATGAAGTGAACATAGAAATACAATACAGGCCAGAAAGGGCTATAGAAGTTTGGACAGAAAAAGGGACTTAGTATAGAAAGAGGTTCCCAGTTTGAAAAATGAACCCAGCGTGTCACAGTCATACCAGAACACATGGAGACACCACATATCTAGACATATAGGCACACATGCATACACACACACACGGAGAGACAAATACAGGCGAACACATGCTTGTCATGTGCGACCAACGAAGACAATATTGGGACTGCCTTCAGCAGTTCTAGTGTTTCCCCATTCAATAATACCAACCTACTACCATTTCTCACTTCACTCTTTCTCTCTCTCACTCTGACAAGTCACCACAGCAACAGCTCAGAGCGGAGGGTGTCATCTTTTTCTTACACTTGACTTTATCAATTGTACTCTGGATAATCCTAGCCCCCTCGCTAGAACATAATGTCCTATAGAAGGAGGGTAAGTAAACTGTTCCAACTATTTCTATTGTAGGGTCCTCGTTAAATGATGCGCAACTAATTCAAAACAGTTGATCCGTATTATTTAACTTATTCAATACTTTAATGTCATTTAAACAACTGGAATGAATTTTAAAATGATGTCACATAATATTAACGGAGCATATAAGATATAATTATACGGTGCTACCATCTGTACAATATTAAGATTCATTAAATGCTTTGGTAAAAAGCTACAAGTTTGAAGATAATCGTTTAATCAAAAGTGGATTTTACAGAATAGATTTCTGTATTCGGTGTAAGTTTTCTTTGGAATTGATTTTCTTTAAAATGAAAATGTTAGCTGCATATACGAAAACCTTTCATAATTATTTGGAAAAAATATTCGTGAAAAAAAAAATTATATTTTGGAGTTTCTGGAGATTTTAAAACTGCCGTTTTGGAGGGGAGTGAAATAAATGGATGTGCGAGGAGATCTCTATTCCTGCTCTCTAGCGTAATTATGTTAGTACGTAGAGCGAAGTCCATTGTAATGTATAAATATGTGTAAATAAGTGTCTTTCCAAGCATTATGTTTGGGTGAATTTCACACCTTAAATGTTAAGATTTCAGTATAAGTTTTGTTTTGTTGTTTCAGGCTGGAGAAGTGGCTAGTCCCTTTCTACAACGAAGAGAGTGCTGCAGTCATATTCAGATCCAACCTTTTGCCCCTCTCCACCCCAAAAAACAACATTTGTAATGTCTGTAACGAATGTTTTATAAAAATTTCAGATTTAATAGAAAATTTGTACAAACAAAATTATAATATGCGCAATAAGAAAAAGTCATGTGAGACCATCAGATTTCTTTTTCTTTTTTTCACACTGCTATTAGAGGTTGTACAACGATTTTGTCAAATTGTCTATATCATGTTTTCACCGGAAATATACGTTTTAAGGTTTCCTGAGACCATCAAAGTGGTTTCTAGAAATTTTTGCGTTTGTGTGTGTGTGATATTTAATTTTAGTTCTCTCAGGGGACCTGTCAATTAGGTTTTATGATCTTTTAGGTTTCCGCAACCATTTTCATAAAAAACACTAGAATTTCCGGGTTGAGACCGCGTAATGTTTTGCTAGAAACCGACTTTTCGCCCATATTGCAATGAGCCTCTTCAGAGTCGTTACACCTTGAAAATAATATGAGAGAAATGTCAGTTTCTAGCAAATCGCTGATGCGGTCTCAACCCGGAAACTCAAGTGTTTAAGGTTTTACTTAAAATCGACCAACCGAATATAACACTTCACTGAATAGGCTTTCCAGATTATTGCGCTGTTTCTTAAAAAATTACTTAAAATATTTTCCTTAAACTTTGTATGACGTACTATATACTTGTGAATTTATTTATTATTTTCATTATGTGAGGTGAGTCGTGTTATGTTTTTCCTTAAGTGCTATTTCAGCTTATATACGCTTCTATAACCTAATAACTACCATTTATCGTGAGATGCTTTTAAGGATTCCCATTACAGGTTTCCCTTCTGATAGGAATTTGAAGACTTTTGTCTTTGGTCATTCCTACAGGGTAAGGTTGCCTTCTAGGGAAGATTGGTTAACCCTGGGTCCGTCTGGTGTGATTCCGGAGAACTATCTCCGATGCTACACGGACGGTTCCAGGATGGATGGTAGGTCTGGGGCTGCCGTCTATTTTGAGACGGGAGATCATTTGGTAGCGCCTCTTGGTGAGTGGGCCACCGTTTTCCAGGCTGAGGTTTATGCAATTCTTTGCTGTATTTTGGATGAGAGGGTGCGTAACACTAATTTAAAAGGTGTTTGTATCTGCTCGGACAGCCAGGCTGCGTTGAAGGCGCTTAATTCATGTGTCTTCACTTCAAAAGACTGGAAGATCTTTCTTCATTAAAGGATGTGCTTCTGGTCTGGGTTCCAGGTCATATGGGAATTTTTGGGAATGAGGAGGTGGATAGGTTTGCCAAATTAGGTGCCTCTCTCCCTTTCATTGGTCCAGAGCCTGCTCTTGGTGTGTCTTCTGGCACATGTTTGTCGGGCTTTCAGACGTGGATGACCTCACAGCACTCATCCTATGGATGAGTGCAGTGGGTTGTCGGCAGTCTAAAATGCTCATTGGGGGCCCGGGCGGAGCTTTGAGTAGCGGGGTCCGATGTCTTTCACGGACCTCCCTCAGACATCTGGTTGGATTCCTCACTGGGCATTGTGGTTTAAGGAGACATCTCTATATAATGGGACTCGTGCCTGACCCCTTTTGTAGAGTTTGTGAGACTGAGGAGGAAACACCCATGCATCTGATGACGAATTGTTTGGGTTGTGAGGAGATTAGGTTTAGGACCTTCGGCCGGAATAGGATATCGGTAGAGGATCTTAAGCTGTGTCCTTTTAAGGTTTTGGTCCGATTTGTTCGGTCTGTGGTGAAACTTAGATGGTTAAAACCTGGGCCTGGATTTTCATTCTAGTCCCAGTGGTTGTTATTCTTTAGGGGTAGCTATATGGGCCCTGGGAGGCTTTGGATAGCGTAGGGTTTGCCCTCCCCTTTTGAAATATAATAATAACCTAATACCTCCAACTTCTCATGTATGCCAAAATTCCATTTTGTTTCAAGTTTGTTCCAAGAAAACTCAATTTAGAAATGTTCGGGGGGGGGGGGAGGCTGCAAGGTCATGTTCCCTCAAAAAATTTGAAAGCAACTACACATTTAGTAAAAATTATGAGTTTAAAAAACTATGTCCAACTGTAACTATGTAAATTATAAGTGAAAGTCGTTAGAGTGTTTCACGACAGATTATTTAGGAGGGGTGAGAGGATATTTATTTTAAAATTTAGTATGAGCCAAAACAGTTTTGTTTCAGAACAAAATTGTCTGCAGTTTGTTTTTACACCTGGTTGGCGCATAAAAAAAAAAAACATAATGATACTAGGAATTCCAATTCGGGTTAACTAAAGGGAAAATATGCCACTATAAACATACCAGAAGAGTATTTAGTGCATTCATTGGAAAATTTGCTGCATTATTAATTCACAATGGAATGAAATTTACAATTACTAATTGGCTAAAAACATTCCAGTAAGTTTATTAAATCTCTTCACTTTGCAGTAAAAGTATTGACCGTAACAGACTAGTTGAATTTTCACCAAATCCTAGTTATTAAAGAAACTAAACCTCTAATAATAATAATGTCTTTATTAAAAAAAATATTACATAAAATTGTAAAGCGTTAGCGACAAAATATTGATGCAGACATATTCATGGTCCTCAGACCGTCTGAAGAGTCATCAAACAAGAAATTATAAACAATTGGTACAGCTTTCAGTTCGACTGAAAAAGAGAGAAAGTAAAGGAAGAAAAAAAAAAAACAAATCAAAAAACTGTATGTAATAGTTAAAAAAATGGCACTTACAAAAAGGAAAAAAATCTACAAAATATGAAACAAAAGAAGCGTAATAATATCATCAATAAAAGCAGATAAATCAGAAACAGAAATCTACATTGACTGTTAATTAAAAAAAAAAGAATACAACTACGTAATATAAATAAATACAAAAAACTAGATCAATGAAAAATGAAAACCATAAGTATCATACCGTCATAAGGTATTTCAAATATATCATTAATATAATCATTGCAAATTTAAGCTCAGATAGTTAAACTCATATACTAGAAAGAATCTATACTGTCAAGCTTCTTTGGAAAATTTAATCAGATTACCACAGTCTTTTTCGTCCAAATATCCAATAAATTCATTAAAATTTAGTGAACACTTCTTGAAATATCTTTGGCGGAACTCATTTAAAATAGAGCAGATTACTATGAAGTGAAACACAGTTTCTCTGGCTTTCAAATTACAGAGCGAACATAATTTTATATCTTTAGTAAAGGAGTAACCATTTAAGTACAAAAGTTCACCTCTGGCCTTCACAATCCACCCTATCGACCGCGTCAGGCTCACTATAGAAAATGTTAACCTGAGGGCTCAAGTTTTTATACAGGCTATGGTGCTGACTAGTTAAGGATTTTGATCTAACACTATTAATCATATTTATTTTCACATTGTTGAGAATTCGCTTAATTTAGTATTGCCATAGAGATAATTATCTATATTAATTTCGTACTCAGTGTTCAACCTGCCCCAATCTTTGTTCCAGAAAAGTTTATTATCTATAATTCTTCTTGAGAGTACATAAGGGTACCTGAAAGCAGGCAGATGAACACATCTCTTTATCTAAAAAACCTTACCTGTAGACTCCTCCTGTAAAACTGTCCACAAAAAAATGACAAAGGGGAAATAAAAGTAATACGAGTTGGGCTGCAAAGACTCGATTTGGTCTTGCATAGGATTTAACAGTTTGAGGCCACAGAGAAGACGGCCGAAATATTGAATTAAAAAAAAAATTACTGAATCGGGTAGGGCAGCGGTTATCAATCTTTTCTATTTTGCGTCCTCCTTTTTTATCTTCAATAATTTTGCGCACCCTATATAATATCATAAGATACATAAAAGTAACCCAATACATGGGAATTAACTAAATTTGGTTTTTCTTTGCAGAAATTGTTTATTTTTTGTTGTTGTTGTTGTAGCTGCTTTAAAATCAAAATATAGAAACAAACTTCAAGTAGAAAGGGAAATCATAGTGACTATCTCGAATATAAAATCAACCCTGGTCAGTTTATGTACTTCAAAACAGGCACATATTGGTCAATAAATCCATGTCCTAGAAATGTTCTATATATTAATGCTTTCGTTTTTAGAATACTTTAAATTAATAAGAATTAAGTTAATAAAATTAAATAAAAAAATGCACGCCTCACAGTTTGAGGAGCGCTGGGGGCAGAGCAAGATCTCTAGAAACATTAGCAACAAGAAATACATTAGTAGGTTATAAAATAAATTATTTATATTCTTCATAAAATAAAAACTTGACCAAGATGTTACGAGAAAAAAAATTATTAATAATATTTTGTGCTAGATTTTTATTTGTCAACTAATTAAATTATTTATTTATTGTATGGCATCAATAATTCTAAACTATAGTTTATTTCAATCGATAAACTTTACTGCTTTCGATCGATAAATTTATTACTTTTATTATCTATATTTTTCAATAATTTATTCAGTTCTTGAGAAATTAAAATTTATTCATCCAGTTCTTTCTAAATTGCTTAATAATTCATTTTTTTTTTGTGGTACAGTGCACTGCGACGATCAAAGAGATGTAATGTGCGAAGGGTGAGATCATTCAGCCTGTAACACTTCTTCCAGATTAAAATGTCTGAGAAATTTCCGAATCTAGAAGTGTATATCTTCTTCTAAAATTTGGTTAGTTCCAAAACCTCTCTGGATGATAACGTCGCAATCCGTTAGGAAGTGTATTGCAGTCTCCTCAATCTGCCAACAGAATTTGCAGGTGGAATAATAACTATCCTTTAAAAAAAAAAAAAAAATGCCCAGTAAAATTAATTTTATGTGCCTACTGGCGGAACTAAAATCGAGCTGCTCTGTTGCAGTGATGGAGTTGCAAATTGGCCTAGCTGTCTGAGTAAATGACGACTCTAGAATTTTGTATTCATCGTCTTATTTATCTCAGTAGCACAGCTTAATTATTGCAGTTAGCACTGTTTGAAAGACTGTGGCCAGCTTAACTAGGCTTACGAGATATCACACCTAGGATTAAACGTAACACTTTTATTTGAAATATTTATTTTTCTCCAGCAAACTTGAATTTAAAAATGTTGTGTGGAATTTTTGTCATAACATTTCAAATGTTGTTTGAGTTTGTTAGATTTATGCCTGCTAGCTTCTGGACTACAATGTAAAAATACAATTAAGTGGGCTACTTGCGTTGGAAAATTTGTGAATATTATTGTGTTAATTGTAGTGAGAGAAAATTCGTATGAGTGTTTCAACACCAGATTTTCACTGAATGCATGGAATTTAAATTAATCTCTACATATGGTATCATCATAAATGATATCATTTCCAGGAAGTGAAGAAAAACAAGTGATCTTAAACCCCACCAAGCTTTGAGGGAATTCATGTTAATAATAACAATAATATATGCACCATCATAGAATGAAAATTTCAGGTCCAATTAATTATAATAATAGAGAATAACAATAAATACTTCCCAAAATACAAATAACTTTGATGTTAAAGGAGGTTAATTTCACGGAAACAATTAATTAATGAAAGCTCAGATAAGTTTGTTCCAGAGTGACTGTAAATGCTTGCAAAATACAACTTAACTATATCATAACTACAGTTATCAAATTCCACTTCAAACAGAGCCCTTTCACAGTATTGTTTCTAGAATACAATAAGATTAAATGTCAAAGGCAGTGTTATGTTTTGGTTATTGTATTTTGAACCATTGAAGAATTTAATTATGTAACTAAGTACGGTTGAAATGTGTAACAACATTATACCATGTTTTTGGTTAAGATTTAAATTATCAATTTCAACCTATATCTATGTCTTATATTTATGTTTGCTTCAAAGGAAAGAAATACTACCTTTTTTCCCACGAGAAGCTTAGGTGAAAATGCTTTTCCTTTACCGTAACTGGTAAATGCGCTTTATTTCGCGTTCTAACTGAAAACATTTCACATTGACATATTTCGTACACACTCCAACAGTTTTCTCTGCCCATTCCACTTTTACACATACTACATAAAGGTGGAATGTTCTTGACCTAGCCAATAGACGGTACTGCTACAAATGAAATTACTGTTTTTTTAAGTTGGCACACTTGTTGCAAAAGTAAATACCAAATGTGAATGGACAAATAGTTTGTTTTATGCGGCTGCTTAAAGTAAGCGTATTGTGTGTTTTTGAGAAAGTGAATAAATTTGAATACTTTGCCATCATAAAATTTTTCGTTTTGGATGGTTTATAGCCAATAGAAATTCATCCAAAATTGGTAGAAGGTGTGATGGATACAAGAAACATATAAATATATTAATTTTTAAATAAATCTAAATTATCAAAATATGTGACATACTCTTGCAAAAGGGCAAGCCAGGTAGAAGGGAAGTCCAGTTACTGGCATTGCAATACCCCCTTCTCCTAACAGGGGAGGAACTGAATGAAGAACAAAGAGAAACATTCTTTCCAAGACAGACTTGTGCTAGAAATCAAGGTGGAAGCATCAGAGCTATACCAGTATTGAGTTATAAGAATTTATTATAAGTATTATTTGTGTTATTCAAAGTACTAAATTTTTCTTAAAGATAATATATTTAAATTAATCTACCAGTGTGTTCTTAATTATTCTTAATACTTCTATCTCTTAACCGTATATACATACAAGCCCTTTTCGCTAAGACGCTCACGCCACAAGCTACCTATACACAAATCTCACCATAACATTACAAAGGGTATAAGGAGCTGCATCTTTGTTATAATCAATAAAAAAAATGGACAGCTGAGTTTAAATGTGGTCGTAGATCGAATGAAGATGATCCACGTGAAGGACGGCCAAAAACTGTAACTATCGAAGCAATTATCGAGAAGATACGCAATATGGTTCTAGATGATCGAGATAAAGGTATATGAGATAGCTAAGGCTGTAGACATCTCAGAAGAATGGTACAGCAAATTTTACACGAATAACTAGTATGAGAAAGCTTTGTGCAAGATGGGTACCGCATTTATTTAATGCTAATCACAAACAAATGAGAAATTGAGTTTCTCAGCAATGTTTGTGCAGTTTTTAAGAATCCAGCCGATATTCTGCGCTGATTTGTTACGATGGAGGAAAAGTGGGTTCACCACTTTACACCTGAGTCAAAACAACAGTCCAAGTGGGTAGAAGCCGATGGCTCTGCACCAAAGGAAGCAAAAGATAATTGCATCGGCTGGAAAAGTTATAGCTAGTGTTTTTTGGGATTCCAAAGGAATTCTTTTAATTGACTTCCTGCCAAAGGGTCAAACAATTAATGAAGAATACTTCGCACATCTTCTTGACCAGCTAGATGAAAAAATTAGAGAGTAAAACCCTGATTTGCAAAAGAAAAAAAATCCTCTTTCATCAGGACAGTGCACCCACCTATAAAGGGGCTTTAGCAATGGGAAATTTGACAGATTTGAGTTGGAACATATTCGTCAGATTTGGCTCCCTCTGACTTTTATCTATTCCCAAACCTTAAGAAATTTGTGGCTGGAAAACGTTTTGTGTCAAATGAAGAGATGGTAGAAGCGGTAAATAGATATTTAGAATACCTTCCAGAATCACACTTCTGGAACGGAATCCAGTTATTGGAGGAATGTTGGAAAAGTGTATTGAACTAAAGCAAGACTACATTGAGAAATAAATGCATTTTTAAATAAACAAAGACTCATTTTCTCTACCTGGCCGAGAATTTTTCACCTTGCCATGTATAGGCTCTTGCAGTTAACTTAGTGGAATGTACGGTAAGTAAGATAAAATTGCATTTTGAATGTGAACGTTAGGCGGAAAATGTGGCGTCAAACTTAAGATTTTCTATCGCCACGATTTTCTATCTAAAGATTGCGTTTACAAGTGATGAAAACGCTTATTTGTCTTGGCACATACCTTTCTAAGGAGTTGTTGAATTCCATTATTAAAATTAGAAATGATAGGCGAAGTAATATTTTTATTTTATTTTAATTCGTTAAGAGGAAGTATGGCAATCGCGTCGAAATTTTCACGAGAAGTACATATTTTGAGTTCACCTAATTACGGAAAAAATATGTGGGTGTGAACAAGATATCTCAAAAATTACAAAAACGCAGGAACCTCAAATACTGATATTCTCATCTGTTATTAAAGAATTCAGGCAAAATTCGTCGACCTAAACTACGATTTTTGTTTTTTCTATTATTCAGAATTTTCTCAAACATGATTCCTACGATTTTCATTAAACTTGTACAGTATGCGCACACATAAATGCTTATCACTTTTATTAGAAAAATTATGCCTAAGAAAATAGATTTGTGAGTGCATGAGAGTTATTACGTTATGCTTTACTCTAAAGTGCCACTTTAGTGCAATATACATTATAATCTCTACTTAATATTAGAGTTCAGCACTATCTAAGTAATATTACTTAGTAAATTAATATCATGGCTGGAATTTTCGGAGAAAACTAGGCCACCAGTATCTTCATCGACTAGATGCTCGTAACTGGCTCCATTAATATTTTTATAGCTTGAACTCGAGTGTTTATTTGAAACAGTTTTCCGGTAATGTAAAGTAGTTTTTAGCGGGTTCTGGCAAAGCTGTGAGTGCAAGTGTTATTAGGGTTCGATCTAAGCACTGGCTTTTGTTAATAAGTTGCTACCTTCTACTCATCTAATCAACATGTACCACCACGATTTTTAAGTTGGGATAACTAAACATTAAGTACAAATTCCAAGTATAATGTGAAAGAAAAATCATATGGCAATACGCCCAACTGCTACGTCATCCCCCACATCACATAAGGTATAATGCCTCTCTTTACCACAAGTTATTCAAATTCATCACCTTACGGGAGAACAAGATCCACCTATCTCAACCCCCTAGGAGAGAAGAAAGTAGGGGAAGTTATCCGCAAGCATACATAAGGGCTTTTATATGTAAAGGCACCATTATACTTGTATTAAATTATGAGTATTATATTAAACTATGAGTGAAGTAATTGTCACTAACTTCTAAGTATTATTATCATTATTATATTTTGTTATGACATTAAAAGACTGAAGGTGGCACTCAAATATCAAACGTCCCGGAGATAACAAAATAAAATTATAAGAATATTATACTTCTTTTAGTACAGCTACATCTGTTGGAAACATTTTCGCTGTGGTGTGAGGGGTTGTACCATTAGCATTCACATAAGATGATTCAGTAAAATTGTTGAAGTTCGGAAAATCATGATGTTGACTGAAAAATGGAAAGTTTAGTAAGAAATATCTTTTCGAAGCAATTACAATAGGCAGAGGAAATGAAGCGTTTCGGAAAATAAGGATGTGAGTTAACAAAAGCATCATAGTCTTCGTTTATTCAACCATAACTATTTAATATCTAATTACTAAATTGAAATGAAAGTATTTTGAATAATTTCAATGTAATTATGTTTTAAAACACACTGAGACAAACTGAGCAAAAGTTTTCTATAATGTAACCTAATTAAATAAAGGGGAAAAACGACATGAAATAGAATTTCAGCACATAAAAGCAATTGAACAATACTCTGGATTACATTGTAAGGAGTTTATGAGGAAGAAATGACAATAAAACTAGAATTGATAAATAAAGAATCAATGGTGGGTGGTTGAGTCGGGGAATAGGGAGTATTCTGGGGTTTGTTTTGTAATTTTCAAAACACTTTAACTTAACCGTGTAATACATTCCATTAAGGTATTTTACTTCTATTGTTTGGGTCAACTCAGTTTAAATCAAGTTTAAGATACAATACCCACCCCACCTATCGCACGATTACTATTACCACAATAACTATACAAACAGACACAAAACACACACACGCCGCACATACACACACATAAACAAAGACAGAGAGAATGGGACAACTCTTTGGAAACAAATTAAACTTTATTGAATGTAAGTTTGACAAAAGCAGCTCAACTTTGGTCTTCTATCTTGTTTCTCTTTACTTCTAGTCTTTGATATCTTGATTTTCTACATACATAATCTCATTTCAAACGTTTCAGTCACATTAATTTAGTAATTTTTATTCTTTAAATTTAATAATTTATTATTATATTTATATATATATTTTTTTTTTACCTCATTTTTTTTCTCTTACTCCTAGTTAGAAGTGTTACGATTGGGTCAAATTTTTGAAATTCAGTTTCCATCGGAAATAAATGTTTTAACAACTCCTGAATCGGAAAAATTTGTTTTTTAGAAGCTGGTCAGTATTTTTCTGCCTGACTGTCCATCTGTGTGTGTCAGCATAAATCAACAATGGAAACTCGCAGAAAGTTGAACTTGATAATTTCATTTAGGTGCAATAAGAAGACGTGGTAAATAAATAGGTTTTCGTTGAAAATCGGTCGTCACTGAATAAACCATCAATAAAATTGACCGCCAGAACCGACCTGCCAGCCTGATTTATAAAAAAACAGGTCGCTGGCAAAAGAATTCAAGGCAGGCCTAGACAATGGATGAGGAAGCTTTCCAAAGAAGAATGTTGGATTGGAACAGGAGTAGGGAAATCGTCAGGAAAGGTAGAAGCCTCATAGGCGCTCTACATCGAGAGGTTCCGCAGTAGGTTGAAAATTAAAATAAACTCATCCAAACTGAGGCTATTTTGTTCACCAGGCGCAGGCCGGCGTTTTATCTGCATGTCGGTTTTGGGGATCAGCGAATATCTTGGTCTGCCACTGTCAAGCATCTAGGCGTGGTTATCACCTTTGCTAACCACATAAGGGACAGAATCAATAGGGGAAAGGCGGCCATACGAGTGTTATTTCCCTTATTTTGTACAGAGACTAGGTTCTCCCAAGAGAATAAGCTTTTGCTTTACAAGACAGTCTTCAGACCAATGTTATTATATGCCTGACCCTCCTAGTGCCTGGCATGTCGATCCAGTGTCGCCTCGCTGCAAGTGATGCAAAATAAGTTCCTGGATTATAACTTCCTCACCCAGATATACTCCAATTCTAGTCCTGCACGTTTCTACGAACATCGACTATGTTCAAGAATATGTCAGAGTCGCTACAGAGAAATTTTTTGACAGATGCATTTAGGCACTAATCAACTCTGCAGAGTAATAGGGGACTATGATTTGGGGATTGTGCTCAGGCACAGGAGAGTGAGGAGCCCTCTACTACAAAGAATTTGCCGCATATAGCTTGGGTATTTTTATGTCATTTTTCCCACATCATTCATATAATTAGGCTTCAAACATGTGAATATTTACCTTTAGGAGGTTAAACTAAAGCTGACACTCCTGGAGTTTTGTAAATTTATTGTAAACAAAGCATGGATCTATCTATCTAACCTCATAGGCAGAAGAGGGGGATTTGATTTATGACAATGGACTATGCATAAATTATATTAGCTATAGTGTATAAGTTGAGTAATTTATCTATAATTTAACTTCACTTTATTGGTCCGTATAAAATATAGCTATAATTACTTTAAGAAAATACTTTGTTACTGTATAACTAAATGCTAACTATAGTACTCATTAAACATAGTACAGAACAATAATTGTATAAAATAGAAGGAGAGTTTGTACACGACTGTTTAAGAAATTCAATTTAAAATCAACCACATCGCTGGAGGACTGCCACATGAACTTGCTTTGCAACATTTTTTTCTTTTTATTTTAATCTTTCTTTTTCTCTCGACTTCACTAACTCTTCGTCTACTTTTTCTCCTATCCCCCCCTTTTCTTCCTTTTCTACGAAATTGGGTAACCCTAATATACCTGAAGGAGAATGCTCCGGTCTCCACAGAGTGGAGAAAATGTAATTTAGCTTTAGACGTAGGTGACCTACCTTCTCTCTCGGCCATTACATACAAAGTCTACACCCTCTGATCCATGTAAGGATAGTGTGTGTGTGGAGGGGTAAGTTGAGTCTCTAGGTTGTACTAAGAAGTGACTCTTCTCTCGTATAGATAGGATTAGATTACCTATAGTTCGCCAATTCAGTAAGAAAGTACACCAATAGATAGATTTTTCTTTTTTTTTATTTTGAATCCGAGCTTCGAAAGGTATCTCTCTCAACAATCTATTACTTCTAACAATAATTTGTTTATTGTAAAGATCGCAGCAAATTTATTTAACCTTTGATATAACCTTGAGAAATATTTATTAAAGGGAACAAATTCAGGATAAAAACGATTAGATTTAAATATATGCTAAAAATCAAAGAAAAAAAATAAAGGTTGCCATTTTCTATTATCCGGTAGTTAGAAAATCTTCACAAACTTTCAGTGGAAAATAATAAATATTGACAGAATTTAGTTCTCCAAAACGTCGCCACTATATAAAACGCCACTGCAGTATTTTTAATACTGAAGTCAAATGAATGTTCATATTCTGCAAAGTTGCTTTGAATTAAAAAAATAAAATATAAAAAATATATATTTAAACCTCACTACATTGGTTAAAATAGATCTAGTGTGAAACACTCACATGTCTTTTTCTTACTGCTGTCAATGCAATTATATACAAAACATGAACATAAATATAAAGGTGGTGGGGGAGACAAGTACAATCCTATTAAACGTAGCAGGTAGAGAAATGATTACATTGTAGACCAGGACAGCATGCCATTAAAAATGAAGCAACTCCATATATAATCCCAAACTAACAATACTTTTACTGCTGAGACAATTATAAACTTTTGCTCATCATCACATACTTCCACATGCATTTTACTAACAAGATGCATCTAAATCTCACAGATATATTAGGTAGCCATTCAGATCTTCAAGGTCGCTGTGAATTATCCTTTTCGTTCACTTCCAGTTAAATCTTGTACTTATCGTATAACAAGCTGTATGCTATTTAAAGCAAACTTACTAGATTCTATTCGGAAATTTTTCCAAATTAAATTTAGATTGCAAAGAAAAGCCAAATGCCCGTATGTGTGAGGTTTTTAAAAACTTGCTTATTTTGTGTGTTTGTAAAGCATCAAAACTGAAACAGAGATACTATAGGAAAACATCCATGTTTTATCCGATATAGCATGCTACATTTTCTTGTCTCTGACCGGTTTCGATTTTTCATCCATCGTCATATTAAGGCTGTCAATTGGTGTAATGACTTGATTTAACTCAATGTTTCAATTACGCACCACACAGGTTAATTGCCAATCCGTATGATACGTGGAGGAATCAAGAAACTAAAATACTCACAACAAAATAAAGCTTTCTGTGACATATGAAATAGTAGATATCATCCAGCATTACGGACCAAACTAAATATTCAATTATAGGAAATTAGATTTTCGGATTAAAACTGCGTTATAATAATAACCTAAAATTCACCCATATTATTTTTCTTCCATTCATGTGATTGGCTGGCGAATGACAAGTTTTAAGACTCCGTTCCCACTGTCGTTCTGTCAAAGTTCTAGCCTTATTTTACATCTGAGAAACTAGTTTTTTCCTTAAAGCCGAGGCAAGGAAGGGAAAATTAATCCTCGCCCAATAATTACAGCTATTTACGGGCAAGATGGAGAAGAAAGTAGGTCCCGCCTTGCTTCTTCTATTCACCCTGTTTCTCGCCAGTGTTGATTTAGCATTCAAGCCGACAATATGGGTGAAATAACAAATTACTAATCCAGTCTAAATTCAGATAAAACAAAGTCTTTTGCAAGAGAATGGCCAGGGAAGTATGAGAGATCATAATATCATAAGAAGTTCAAATTTGAAATTCTGCTAATAGATTCTGTGAAGTAAACCCGATCGATTGCACTTACAATAAAAGAAGACTTTGCCTGAAAAGGGCTCTAACGAATTTCATAATAGAAATTCGAATAGTGTGAAACACGAAATAGTGCGAAATTCAAATGGTCGAAGTTCGAACTTTATAAATTTTAAAATTTTTTAACAACTTAATACGAAACATTTCTGAACTCTGATATAACAAGTAATTTTTTGATATAAAAATTAGTCATAGTTACATACACTTTACACAATTAAAAGTATTGATTAATTTTTAACCTGAATGTTCTTAGATGCGGAGGTTGAGAGAGAATTCGCGTAAGAAGAAGGTATGTGAGTTTTCTAATCATGAGTTAGTACCGTTTATCATTTATTTCACCTAACATTTTTCTCAGAACTGATTTTGTTGAACAAACTCTTTTTTTTGTGGGGCTACAATAATGACAATGGAAAATGTCTGTATAAAGAAAAAGACAGCAAAGTACCAATAAAGAAGCGATCATCAATCACATGTTATGCAACTGACAGGAAAAAAAAGAAAGGAAAACAAAACTACAATATAATTAAATATATATATTCGTAAGAGTATATTAACAAAAATCCGCCAATCGACAATACTTTGTACAAACAACTGACGCATTGACGACGGTTCGTGGTAACAAAAGTTTTTTATTTTATCTTTGTGGAACAACTGGTGTGTTGGCCGGAGATTGGTTACAATAATCGCATTTCACTGTTTGGTGTACTAAACTTACTTACATTACACAGTAACAACATATGGCAACCTACTGCTGTTACCTTCATGGCCTGGTTCTATGTTTCAACATGATGTTCATGTGCTGGTCTAAATTCATTCAACTGTGTTACCTTTTGTTTGTAACCATTTTTTTATTTGATACACACTTTTTTTGTAATTTGGAAATTTGATATTCCAAAAGTGATTTTATTATGAGCAAAAGAGAGTATGGAATGTTATGAAACCTGACTAAACCTCAAAAAAAAAAAAAAAAAACGTTTTAGGAATCAACGACGGTGACGGCGCAGTGAGACCATAGCCAATCAATGAAACCAAATTCCCAGGTCTTTTCTGTTTCTTTTCACATTCTCCTAGACAATTCTATGTCCAAAAGTCTTCAGAAGAACAACACGTAAACCACAATGTTCCAGACTTGTTTATATATCTATACTTAGACATCTGTATCATACACTTATTGCCTGAATGGAATGAAGTTTATTAAAATTGCAATGCACAAGTTGCAGCTACTGAAAAATAAAGCTTGGATAAATATTCTGTTGAAAATCAGGTGTTAAACGCTCAACGGCTTTCTCTTGCGCACTTCATACAATTATAATATCAAAAAATTGTCAATTGTCTTTAAAATTGCAGTCAATAAAGCCACGCTAATAATAGCGTACGAACAGCATTTAAAATTTAACGTCGCTGATTCTGCAGAGCCCCTAATATATTTCTAATAAATATTAGAAATAAAAGTGTTACGGTTTTATCTGTCCAGTGAGCATTCCAAGTTCGTAGAAATTCGTAGCTGATTCCGAGAATATTAAAAAAAAAAAACTCTAAAACCAATTCAGTAAAGTCGAATTTCTGAGGTGAAAATAGAGTACTTTGTGCTCCCCCAGAAATCCCTGCAAAAAATACTTTTTTTTTGGCATGTACGTTCGAGCTTTCGGTTAATGTTAATTTTTGTGATATTTTGTTCAAAACACAAACGAACATTTCTCATTCCATATTTAATAAATTTTATATTAATTAAGTACAGCCAATTACTTTTCTTTTCCTGAAGGTATAGTGCACTGCGACCAAAGAGGTATATTACGCTGTTATTGTGGATAACTCACCTATAGCACGCCTTCCAGATTAAGAACTCTGAGTAATCTCAGGGAATCTGGGAAGGTTCTAGGGAGTACATCTTCCTCCAACACCTAGTAACTACCCAGGCTTCCGAATCATCATTGTATAATAGCATCGCACTCCGTGATGAGGTGTATTGAAGTCTCCTTCATCCCCCTCATGGAATCTGTAGGTACTATCATGTTCTAGGCCCAGCTTCTTCAGATGCCCCCTGAGTATACAAAGTTACTTGAGGAAACTCGGCAGCATACAAAGCCTTTCTTTACATAGACTGATGCATGCGTTAGATCTATTAGCTGGGAGGGTACATCAGAGCTGAGATGTCTTTCCTCATTTCCAAAATCTTCCCGAAAAGACTGGACACCTATTCCAAAAAGGGTTCAGGCTCGAAAAAGGGAGATGCAGCACCTTTCCTTGCCAAGATGTCGGCCATCTCATTACCTTCCACGCCTACATGCCATGGCGCTCAATATAGTGTAACACTATTGCTCTTGCCAAGGTCATTGAATTTGCCGAAGCATTCCCATACCATTTTGAAACTGATTGCATATGAGCTCACGCTTTAATTGTGGCCTAGCTATCGGATATGTCCGGTCGAATTTCGGTCTGATTCCGATATTTCTATCGAAGTTAAACTGGACCCAACTTTCAATTATGTAAACCTCCACCTGTACGTCTCTGGGAAACTTGGCCATAGGCTCCAAATATCTGACCTTCGGCATACACATTTCGTTCTTGTTTTGGTTAATCTAAGAATGAATTTCTCATTCTTTCTTTCTTTTTTTTTAAAAAAAAAAAGAAAATATTTATCTATCTAAATGAAAATTTTGATAAAACCCCATTTAATTAAACTTTCCTTTTTACGCTAGTAAAACATTTTGTTTTACGTATTCAGTGCATGTATATTCGGTGAAAATTCAAATTAAGAAAGTTTCACAAAATCGCAAATTTCCCTACTGCAGTAGGTATATTGAGCAAACATATCAGATGTTCATGGTACCAATCATTAAAAAACAAAAAAATTGTTACTTTTCTTTCAACAAAATAGATTATTTATTGAATGTAATTTATAGCAGTACAGTGTACTATGTACACGAATATATATATATATATATATATACACGTGTATGTAATATACAAGAACGGAAGTAAGGAAGGTTACTACCTCACATACTTAATGATCGCCTTCTGCTGGTGACAGCCATGTAGCAATGTACTTCCTTTCACTAACATTGTAAATCCATCATTGTTAATTATTACAACAGTGGCTAACTTGGGAAAGTAAGTAACTTTTTCCTTTTTTTTACTCTCTTTTCCGAACAAACTGGTCCGTCCTTTGTAAAAAAATTTTTTTTTCATCCCAAATAATGACTATATAATGTTCGGCGCAATAAATTACTAAAAGTAGGACATTCAATTATTGATGATTAATCAATAATGCATAATGACACTTCATAACCAGGAAGAAAGAAAAATAATTTTTTTTTTTTTGTAAAGGCTGTTCCGTAAATAGAATTTTATAAGAAAGTTGTTTATTTCTCTTTATGTCCTTTTAATGAAACCTTCTCCCGTTTTCCAGTAATGGCCAAATCAAACAAAAACATCAAATCTGAAGCATATTCTTCAGATCTTTGAAGATATTTTGATCTTTCTCACGTAAAATCATAGGTGCATGAAGTTTTACATTCATTGATAGGCAACTAGATTCTTTTAATACCCCACCTAGTCATGATTGGAGATCTGAAATGGTGGGCAATATTATTTGGACTGATGAAAAGCGAGACACAGTGCTTATACTGTTACTCAAACTCTTTATATTTCCACGTTTTACTTAGCAAACAGAGCATAAGTTAAGGGTAGCGAAATGGGATACCTCTGTTGGCCGAAGATAATTTCTTGATAACCTTCTGTAGACTAATTGCCATGTTTCTCTAAGCATTCCCAAATCATTTTTGAACTGTTCATCCATAAAGCTCAGTGCTTTAATGGCAATTTGACTATCGGATAGAATCATAATTTTGCTGAATTCAGTACTTTCTGTCAATGACTTTGCCATGTCATTACATCTGGCAAAGTCATTGACATCGGCAAAGTCAAACACCAAAGAAATAATAATTTACATCTAGTGGTTCCAGCCAGCTGCTACCTTAACAAAGAGTGGCAGTAATAAAACCTGCTACCTAGTTGGCCGCCGGCTTCAAGACAGCCGATGAACAAAGCCTTTTCATCAATACTGTACATCAATAAGCAAGCACCGCGATAAGGTTGGCCACTGAACTGACCTGAATAAGGTCACCAAACTACGGAGGTCGCACACTAGTACAGATGTCTTGGTGTGAGTGTGAACAACAGTATTATATAAACTCGTATCATATACGACAAGGATTATTATATCATCTACGGCCAAACGAGCACGTCTTTATACACAAGCGGCAATTTACTATACACAGTTATATTCAAACTTATCTTTCTCTTAGTTGTGCATCTTAGTTCGTTATTTTAATCATTCTAATTTATCAGTTAATTTATCTTCTATTTATTACTAAGTATTTTATTATAATTATTAGTTACCATTTCTAACGTTCAAAGTATTGTTCAATTATAGTTATTTTTATATAAACCGTTTAATTATTCGAGCACTAACTTCCCAAAATCTCTCAACTAACTTCCGCCCTCTTCAAGACATCTGCTACTCCAGGAATCACACAACAAACGATTCCATTACATTTCTTTCGTGATTGAAATGGATAATTCCAATTCCGTGAATTTCTGAACATATGACTGATTGAAAGACATGCTGGGCAACTTAGCCCATTGGTTTCGTGTATCTGGGCATAAATCCTCGAACTATTCGTACACTTCATAATGGAATGCTGCTCGATTCTCAAGCGAATGCAAAGACTGTACTGAAAGACTCGTGCCCCCCAGAGCCTTCTCAGTGCGGTGACGGACTCCGAAAGTGTCCTCTAGCTACATAAAACACTGCCCATCATCGGACAGTGAGCTGTAGCTTAAGAAGAAATCTAACGGCAGCATGCTGGATTCAAACCCAGTACCTCGCGTAACTAGCCCAGCGCGCTACCACTGAGCAAGTCCCTTTCCTGAATCAAGGAATAATTCTTTATCCTCCGTTTTTTTTTTTCTTTGATGCTCTTCTTCAGTAAAAAAACGCAAACATAGAGACACGTATAAATATATACAGATAATGTAAACAAATATTGATTTCCCTTAGTACTTGTCAAGTTTTCACCAGAAATACACATATTGAAGTCTCCTGAGTCAGAAAAAAAGTCGTTTTTAGAAAAAGGTGTGTGTGTGTGTGATGTCCATATCTGAATTTATGTATGTAAACGAACAGCAAACCTCAAAAACAAAAAATCGCAGCAAGTTCAAACTTAGTGTGTAGGAATCATCTTGGGATCTGGCAGGAAGTTATCGGTCAAAATTCCTGAACCGGAAGTACCGGTTTTACTGAATGAACATTTCAGTTTTTTTTACGATTTCTTCGAAAATGGATCCAACGATTTGATCGAAATTTTCTATCCCAACTACACATCCAAAGAGCTACAACTTCCATTTTCTCATTCTCAAGTACCTCGGATTTCCGGAGAAATTCCATTTACTTAACAACAGTAAAAGAAAGTACCAAAGCGTGGTTAGGTGCAGTTCTTTTTTTTTTGTGAAGCTTGGCTAATTTTAATAGTAAGATGTACATATAATATTATGATAGAGATGATTAGCAAACTAATAATTTTATCAATTAAGAGCAATATTTTTTTTAAGGTTTAAGCTTGTAAGCCATTTAAAATTTTATAAGCGGGTCTAGCAATGAATTGCTATAATAAATAGGTGGTATATGCATTTGTAATAGCAAGAGAGAATTACATCAGCAATAGAGAGTAGACAGACGAGAGAATTAAGAGAGAGAAGACAGACCCTCTCTGGTACTCTCTGACTTAAGCAGGCTAGAGTAGGAGAACCTGTATATAAGCCAGTGAGAATATCTATCTATAGATCTATCTATCAGATTCAACCATAAATCGCATCGTGTCATATCTCTACTCCCACCTTTTATTCTATAAAATCATTACAAGTCCAGTGCAGTTTGTGTAAACTTATAGCTACATTATAACAGTGCCTTCATATCTCGTTTAATTAATCAAACCTAATTTCTCTCCTCATCAACTCCATTATACATTGTTTTCAGTACAATTATAAAAAAAATCGGAATATGATGTAATAGTTTAAAGTAATGATAATATGAAGTTTATTTTATATTACAGCCACAAGTTATGTTTTTTAAACCAACAGTAGATATGTTCAGCATTTGTTACTAAAAAGTTTGAGGATATGTGTTTGTGGGCGTGAGATGCAATATCTCCTAGTAGTATAGAAACTTTATACCTTCCTTCCTGGTTTGTCATATTCAATAAAAGTTTTCTAATATAGGCTACAAAGTTATAGTCTGTAAGAGTTGGAAATAAGGCAGACCCTCTGAAGAAACAAGTAAACCTATGTAAAGTAGAAAAGATAGTACAGTTTATATTTATAAGATGATTTGGAGATTTTACAGATGGCAGTGTCGGTAATAAGCATAAGAAAAAGTAATGATAAAGTAAGCATAAAAGAGTGAAAATGAACAAACTGGAGAAATGTTTGTGTTTGTTTTTGTTTCCAAACAAAATACTTTGTTCATGTTTTGGCCTCTCTCAGTCACTCTCTCTTTAACACTTGATCTTTCTCTCTTTAAAGTTATCATATATTAAACCACAATTCGTTGCTTTAATCAACATTATAATCTCATTTTAATTATAGTATAATATATTATATATTTTGGTGTTTACATTTGCTCATTATCTTCTTCTTCATCATCTACTGATGAAAATCTTCTTAATTTTATTTATGTAATTAAAAGTGAGTGCGTTTTCCAAGAAATAAATTAAAAGGGTAATAAATGATCTTTTATTTAATCAGGAAATCTTGATTCTTTGAAATGTGATTTTGTAGTGGAAAATTTTCAAAAAACTTGACAATTATTTTTTTTATAAGGAGTTTCCTCAATACTGAGGCTTTCCTCAACCGAATATGTCCTTAAGTTTTCCCTTCCAACTCTCTCTCTCTACTGCATCCTCTGCGTGAAGTTCATTTTTACTAAGAGATTCCATCAGGAGATCTAACCAAATTTTCCTGGGCCGCTCTTTCTTTCTCCTGTGGTCCAATTCCCATTCCATCATCTGCCTGGATACCCTTTCACCCTCCATCCTAAATACATGTCCAAACCAGCACAACCTTCTCTCCTCTATCCGCTCCAGAACATTGTGTTTTACATGTATCATTTCCCTTATTTCTTCATTCCTTCTCCTTTCTAATTTCGAAACTCTCGCAGATCTCCTCCAAAACTCCATCTCAGTTGCAAGGAGCCTGCGCCCGTAAGCTTCAGTTAGGGTCCATGTCTCTGCTTCATTCCACGATTCCATTGTAAATTAACTTTTTCGTATGATTCAGAATATTGCTACTCCACAAAACCGAATTCAGCATTCCAATAGCTCTCTTTGCACTGCTGATTCTTCGGTTTATTTCTAGCCATTACTCTCAATAATCGACCCTAAATACTTGAAAGAATCCACGCCCCTCATTATCTATCCGTTTACCACGAGGTCTCCATGATCGCTTCTTGTAGACAGGTATTCAGATTTTTTGAAATTGACCTCCATACCCCAATCA
>JAAEAF010008176.1:0-49934 GCA_011037195.1 Triatoma infestans | reverse complement strand
ACAATAGAAGACGCTTGGCATAAGCCGATTTACAGTAACTAAACATGATATTCCAATTTTTCCCATTTAAATAATCGATTACCTCATTTGTGGAGAGGGCAGAGATATTAAAATATTTCTTTCTTAATTCTGCCATCACTGGGCAAATTGCTAGAAAATGGAGCAAGTCCTCATTTTCATCTCTACCTCAGAGATTTTTTGGATGAACAGGCTAGATTGGATTTTTTAAAGTGCTTATAATTTAAGCTCAGTAAGTCACTTATTTTAAAGATCTACCGCATGAAACTAAGCGACTGATCATCATTTATATAACTATCGCTCTCTAAATTAACATAAAGTTTGTCATAAAAATTGAAAGAGGCGCTGTTCTCTATTTTAATTTGAAATTGTGAGTTCATCTCATTAGAAAGAGTTGTTTTTATTTTGTTGAAAGCATTCTTCCACAAATCTATTTCTGCAATATTCTCTAAACTTAAGTCTATATTTATATTATATTTTTCAGAATAGGTTTTAATTTCATTGAACCATGAGAGATTTCTTTTCATTATTTGGCGCGCCAAAATCTTAGGGTATCTGTAGTCCGGGAGCTTGAATACCTTTAATATATAATTATAATGTAATTTCAGGGTGAATAAAAAGATAGGAGGCAGCTTTGTTTCCAGGTAGATAAATGCTGATGGTGTATAAAGGGGGGCTGATACGGATTTTAGCGGAACAGACAATATTCTGATTTTCTAAAAATTGATCTCAAATAGCGTTCAAACTCATTTTAGCTTTTGTCAACTTTTCTTTTAAATGAGTGGTCATAGACAATGTAGGAGTAAGCTTTAAACCCAGATATTTATATTCCCTTACTACCTCAGTGGGCTTTGACTCAAGAAACCAGTTTTCTTTCACAGCCGGCTTGCCACCATTGCGAAAAATCATAATTTTAGATTTCTCCAAATTTATATTTAAGCCCCAAATTTTACAATAACTATGCAAAGAATTTATCATCAGTTGCAATGATAATGGGTCCGACGCGAGGAGCACTAAGTCGTCAGCATATGCTAACAACTTAATTTTACACGTTTCGTTTGCGATGACACCTCCTCCCAACCAGTCCTCCAGGTCATTGATATACAATAAGAATAAAAGCGGGCTTAGCAAGCAACCCTGCTTTACCCCAATTTGGAAAATTCCTGCGTAAGACCATCTGGACACCATACTAAAGCCGTCATATCACTTAACAACCTCTTAATAATAGTTGTAATTTTGGTTGAAAGACCCAATGCATACAATTTGTAAATCAGGGCAAATCTGTCACTTGTATCAAAGGCCGATGAGAAGTCTACAAAAAATGCGTAAACTTTCTGCTTTTTTGTTTGCAATTTATAATAATATCATTTTTATATATAAAATATATTTTAATATAAAATATTTATAAAATATATTTATAAGATATCATTTTATATATAACTATATTAAGAGGAGTAAGAGAAAGTGAGTGTTTCACTCCAGAGTTTTGTTTTTATAATATTAATGAAAAACAGTTAAATTAAATACAATTGTTGATGAAACAAGGGCAAAAGGGATGTAGAGATGTAATTAGAGTGAAGTGATTTAGCGATAAGATAGATTTACGTTGACAATCTAACGATTAATATTAATAGTCTAGAGTGGCACGCCAGCCTGCGTGTTAGTTTTGTCCATTTTAATATTACTTCACTATCTTCACTACTGTTTATATTTACACTAATATAAAATAAAATAAAAATAACAAAACAATGTTTCAACTTTTTACTTCTCTTACTGGTGTCACAATAGGTATTGCCATCTTGCGGAATTTTCAGAATTGAAGAAACACCTACACCACTTTCTTTCATTGCAATTCTTATAGTTTTAAATGACACATTTTCTATAAACTTTGCATTTTCGCTAAATATTTATTACCTAGTGTAATATTACAAGTTTCAATATCCTCAGTATATCTTAAAATTCCAAATTCTTAGTAACAGCAAAAATTGAGGTTGTGTCACATGTTCGAAATTGAGCTTTCGTCGGAAATACCTACATGTTTTGAGCACCTCTGAGTAGATGTAGATTGTTGTAGGGGATTATCTCACTGAGACCAGAAAGAACTATTGTGCCCCTCCGGAGCCTTCTCAGTGCACTGACGGCCTCCAAGCAGTGTTCTCTAGCAGACAACACTGACATCACCGTACAGTGAGTTGTAGAGGCTCCTAGGGAAGAAAAAAATCTAAGGGCAGCATGCTGGAGTCGAACCCGGGTTCTCCGCGTTACTGTCCAGCGTGCTACCACTGAGCTAATCCCTTCCTTCTCCTTTGGCTTACGCCATTTAACTAGGGACCGAGACCCTAGTTTGTGTACTGTGTTGTCGTTGTCTGTAAAGTGTAGAGTGTATGTAGTTTAAGTGTGTTGTGTACTGTGTTTGTCCTTGTCTGTAAAGTGTAGAGTGTATGTAGTTTAAGTGTGTTGTGTACTGTTCTGATGAAGTGCATGGAGTACTGAGCTGTGGTAGCAGATAAGCAGACAACACTGTCATCACCGTACAGTGAGTTGTAGAGGCTCCTAGGAAGAGAAAATCTAAGGGCAGCATGCTGGATTTGAACCCGGGAACTCCGCGTTGCAGTCTAGCGTGCTACCACTGAGCTAATCCCTTCCTTCTCCTTTGGCTTACGCCATTTAACTAGGGACCGAGACCCTAGTTTGTGTACTGTGTTTGTCCTGTCTGTAAAGCAAGTGTAGTAGTGTTAGTAGTTTCAGTGTGTTGTTGTACTGTTCTGATGAAGTGATGGAGTACTGGCTCGTGGTAGCAGATACAAGAGACACACGACATCCAGTACAGTGAGTTGTAGGAGGCTCCTAGGAAGAGAAAAATTTTCTAAGGGCACGATGCTGGATTGGAACCCGGGAACTCGCGTTGCAGCTTCTAAGCGGGCTACACTGAGCAATCCATTCCTTCTCCATTGGCTTTCGCCAATTAGCTAGGGACGGAGACCCTAGTTTGTATACAGTGTTTGTCCTTGTCTGTAAAGCGTAAATGTGTGTAGTTTAAGTGTATTGTGTACTGTTCTGATGAAGTGCATGGAGTACTGAGCTGTGGTAGCAGACAACACTGTCATCACCGTACAGTGAGTTGGACAAAATATCCTCGGACCATGTTCAACTATTTGTGGTTCTCATTCCCAAAGTAATTTCCAATGTCCTTCATTATTTCCAGCCCATATACGTACAACAGAGCCTGGATTATAAGTTTCATATGTGCAAACAGCTTCTGGAAATACTTCCTGTTCGAAACAAATATCTATATAATCCTGGCTTTGAATAGGGCCATTGTTCTGAGGCATAATACTTAGGGAACAAGAAGGTGCCTCATTCCACCACTTTCCATAGGTCCTCATTACGAATGTTTGAGGAAAATCGCCATAATCAGGAAATTTACTTGGTTTTCCAGGTATATTATATGCAGTATAAGAAATACTTATATCACTACCATATTGTGAACTAAAATCCAGAAATCAAGTACAAATTGTTCAACAACTACATCATCTGAATCATAATTCTCTTCATAAGAATCAAATCCTCCGATCCAGGAATAGCTAGAATTAACTATTCCTTCGCTGCTCATAATTGAGAAAATGACAAAATTTATCGTCCTTAGTTCACTATTAACACATACTTGGTTACTAATATCATTCCTTATCTAACCATATCAATTACTTTGAACTCCTATTTGTTTTACTTCATTACAACACTCACGTTTTCAGGTTATCCCGTACAGTGAGTTGTAGAGGCTCCTAGGAAGAGAAAATCTAAGGGCAGCATGCTGGATTCGAACCCGGAATCTCCGTGTTGCAGTCCGGCGTGCTACCACTGTGCTAATCCCTTCCTTCTTCCTTGGCTTACGCCAGTTAACTAGGGACGGAGAACCTAATTTGTGTACTGTGTTCGTCCTTGTCTGTAAAGTGTAGAATGTATGTAGTTTAAGTGTGTTGTGTACTGTTCTGATGAAGTGCATGGAGTACTGAGCTATGGTAACCCGTGGGGTCGCTACTCCCTAAGTAACTACATGCAACAGATCCCCTTTGCGGGCACCCTCTGAGTAAGAAAAAAAAGGATTTTAGCGAATGCTCTGCATGTGTGTGTGTGTGTGTGTGTGTGTTTTTTTTAACAAAATATCTCATAATAGAAAAATCGCATGGAGTTCCAACTTGGTATTCCATTTAGGTACTACTATCGTACCTGACGCGAAGGATTCGGGAAAAAAAATCAATCAACCGGAAGTGCGACTTTACTGAATGTTTTTTTCAGTTTTTCACAATTTTCTCGAGTATTCGAGAATTGCTCCAACGATTCTCTTGAATTTGTTTATACTATCTACACACATAAATACCTAACAATTTTATTTGTAACATTTTCTCGTTAAACTTTCCTGTGAAAGTACCACTTTAATAAAATATATGGTCCTGCAACGTACATTAATATTTAAAGTATTGTAAAAGCATTGCTATAAATCCTAAACTTGAAGAAAGTCGGTTAACCAAAGTGCAACCACATTATATATTAAATGTTTTTTTTGGGGGGGAATTTTCTCGAAAAGGATTTTAATGATTTTCCTGAAACTTCAGAATGGGAACTGCAAGTACTTAATAATATTAACCTATAACTTTTATTTGAAACATTTTTGAAGAGTTTTGTGCGAAATCTGTAAGATTATTTCATAGGATAAATTTGAGTTTGTACTATGTTTTGGTGCTATCTTTTGGAATACATACCACTGCAAACGCATATAATTTCTGAATATGTGGATGGGTCCGCAGTGCTGGATAACATCTGGTATTTTATCCGTCGTAGCATGCATTGCCTTTCTTCAAACTTTTATCTATTCTTATTAGTACAGTTTACTCCTGAAATAACTTATCGCCCCTGAGCATACTTAACAACACTATTAAAATTTTGTAGTAAAATATCCTTCAAAACATGCTATTTATTATACACTATTTTCTAATGTCTAATCATAATTTATATTAATTCAACTTTGTCATGAAACACAACACATAGTAACATAATCTTATAACCTCCCCATATATATATATACAACCAACAAATGTGATTGTAACAGAAATATTAAATTGAAGTGAACTCTCTATACGAAATTGGTGAATTTGCTCTGACGATAGATGAAAATCCGAAACCGATCAGGAAAACTATAAATATGGTGATATTGATATAAAGATACATGCTACGACGGATAATAAATATACCAGACATATAATTTCTGTCTGCCATCTGGGCCAGCACATCTACTCTATACCCTACCTACCGCCTGTATACTTATATTAAGGCTAAAACTTCTTATATACTTAAAACTAAGTTCAAATTCCCAAAAGAAAATTTGCCTACTTTATAATTGCGAAAATGCGTGCTTTGCTGATGATTCTATTGTCAAAATATTAGAGGCCATTAAAACTGAATTTAAAGAAACTTTGTACATTGGAAGTCAATCAATCTGTCTATCATAGTTTATATAAAGGGAATTAGAATTTGAAGTGGGAAGTAAACATATTATATAGCAGATAGTAATAGTTTATTGTAAATAAGTAATATGTTTAAAGTAAGGGGACAGGTATTAGATTTAAATTTTAGAGTTGGCCGATTGGAGGATCAGTATTTATGTTCGACGTCTGCCTAATATGGCAGAAACAGAAGATGTGTTTCATTACGTGGCGATCTGTTTGGCCGAATTCAAAGTGAAGATTTACGATAAAAGTAGATTACAATAATCAGAGTTTATAGTTTATTTAAATGGAAATAATTGGGTCAAATTAAATCAGTTTTGTATATCCGCTGGTGTACACAGTTCACTTATTAGTATTATATCAGTTAAAAGTTCTGTTTTTGTTATTTTAGTTTCATTTCTTTTAGTTTTGTATTTTTTTTTGTTTTTAATTTTTTTTTTTATTAGTATTTTTTTTATTTATTAGTAATTAGTAATTAGTTAATTTCCAGTGTTTATTTTATTTTGAAATCATAAATACTTAATAGGTGGTTACGGTAGAGGATCTTAAGCTATGTCCCTTTAAGGTTTTGGTCCGATTAGTTCGGTCTGTGGTGAAACTTAGATGGTTAAAACCTGGGCCTGGAGTTTTGTTCTAGTCCCAGTAGTTGTTATTCTTTAGGGTAGCTATGTGGGCCCGGGGAGGCTTTGGATAGCGTAGGGTTTTGCCCTCCCCTTCTTTGAATAATAATAATAATAATAGGTTATTAAGAGATTATTCTATTGTATAATTTTTATCTACTGACTAAACACCTTATTATTGTTATTAATGGTTTAACCGCAGTAATAGAAAGTGGGGTGAGTGTTTAACATCAGTTTGTTTTTTCATTTATCTGTTATTAGGTTTATAACCACGCTAATGAGTTTCTTTAAACATGGTACACAGGGGAAGGGATTAGCTCAGTGGTAGCGCGCTGGACTAGCAACGCGGAGATCACGGGTTCGAATCCAGCCGTGCTGCCCTTAGATTTTCTCTTCCTAAGAGTCCCTACAGCTCATTGTCCGGTGATGGACAGTGTTGTCTGTAACGGAAGAACACTGTCCGGAGGCCGGCAGTGCACTGAGAAGGCTCCAGGCGCAAATGACCACAGATGTTGAAACGCCTTAAATTTAAAAAAATAAAAAAAAAAAAAATAAAATAAAACTGATTAGACGTATATAGAAACACATCACTTTTTGATCAATATGTGGATGGGTCCGAAATGCTAAATAACATCTAGTATTTTATCCGTCGTAGCGTGCATTTTTATGCTATTCCTGACCGGTTTCAGATTCTCATAAATCATCAGGAGTAAGGCTATCAAGTTCGTGTAGAGTGTTGACTTCAACTTTGAAAAATTCAACTTTATACACTATAAACGTTGTTGTGGTTGGTTTCGCAGAGCTGGAAAGCATCAGAGATGTTTTCCGTTACAGCCTGCTTCTTTTTGTGGTCATCGACTGGTTTCTGGCGTTCGCCCATCATCAGGATATTTTGTCAAACACAGATTTGCACAGAGATAGCGCAACCGGTTATGGTCGATGACCACAAAAAGAAGCATGCTATCATGGAAAATATCTCCGATTATACACTACACTTGTTCGAGTGTAGTGCGTGACAGAAATATAAAGTAGCTGTCAATTCTTTATACGAACTTGATAGCTCTGCTCTGACGATGGATGAGAATCCGAAACCGGTAAGAAACAGTATAAATATGCATGCTACGACGGATAAAATTCCAAACACATCATTTTTATTTCTAAAATTTGTCCCCCAAAAAATTGTTTTAGAAGGGCTTCTGGGAGATATCCATGTTTTACTTAAAAGGGAGTGGTGGAAGACCATGCTTCACTTAATAGGAAGTGGTGGAGGTCCATGCTTCAGTTAAAAGCGAGTAGTGGAGGTCCATGCTTCACTTAAAAGGGAGTGATGGAGGTCCATGCTTCACTTAAAAGGGAATGGTGGAGGTCCATGCTTCACTTAACAGTGTCGTTTAGGTTCTCCCACCTACATAATATTGAAGTCTGATATTTTATCCGTCGTAGCATGCATATTCCTGACCGGTTTCGGGATTTTCATCCATCGTCAGAACAAATTCATCAAGTTCGTGTAGGGAGTTCACTTCAACGTAAGTTTCTGTTACACCCCACACTTGTTGGTTTGTTGGTTGTGTACATTTCATGTCATGTATACCAACCAACAAACCAACAAGTTTGAGTATAACAGAAACATTACGTTGAAGTGAACTCTTTACACGAACTTGGTGAATTTGCTCTGGAGATGGATGAAAATCCGAAACCGGTCAGGAATCAAATGAATATGCATGCTACAACGGATAAAATACCAGACGTCATCCAGCATTGCGGACCCATCCACATATTCAATAATATTGAAGTCTTTAAACTTGTAGTAAAAATTCCAAGTTTTGAAGAATATTTATCATTTCTGGAAATGTATTTTTATAATATTTCTTCTGCCAACAGGGAACATTGCTTGGATTCTTGGTTGCGCATTCGCTTGACACCAATGTTTGGATGTATATGTCCAAACAATCACATGAAGAAACGTTGTGAGAGGATCTTCTCTTTGGTAAATCACAACCCATGCCTAGGTGAGTACTTTGTAGGGCCACAGCTTCCAAAATGTTGGTCAATCAAAAAGAAAGAATAAAAAAAAAAAAAGAAAGCAAAAAATCTTCCTCACCTTTTTTTTATTAAAAAAAGAAAAAATGAATCGACTCGACGATGTTACACGCATTTGTTTCGTCCACGTAAAAACTATCATACAGTGGACGCATAAACCACTTCCTAATGTTTCCAAAATCAATAAATAAATAATTGTTTTTGTTTACCTTCTTTTATATTACTAAATTTTCTTTTTCATTTTTTTGTTTTTTTTGTACATAAATATATACATTTTCAAATCGTAAATTACAACATGTCCATTATTGACAGCTTTCAGATATTTTGTTTTTAAAATATTTTTTGTTTCATTTTGATTACTCCGTTTTATTGAAATAAAATTTTTTGTTACTGTATTTTATATAGCATACAAATAATTAGAAATATGTATAATGGTCGATAAAAATAGAACATCATTATGGCAAAGTAATGTAAAAGCCAGTGTTTTTCAAGTTAAGGTGAGGTTTTCTAACCTTACATTAACCTAAACTACACATTTCTCTAAACTTACTTTAGAACATTATATCAAAGTAATTAAAGACAATTTTGTTTAACTAAAAAATTAAAATGAATAAAAGTTTAAACAAATTTTAAGTTTCGCTAAGAAGATGGCATGTTTAATTTTCGATTTTTTACTTTCTTTGAAAAGTTTCGTTGCCATACAATCAATATGGAACATTAAGATTGGGCAACAAAAACATCTTGTAAAGGATACACGCATGTCTTTCTTTAATTTTTTTTTTTTTTCATACTCAACCTCACAATTTTTTTTTTATTCTCTCAAATATATTTATATTTTGTGTAAGTTGCTAAGCGATTGGGCAGGGACATCTTATAAATCATGCGTTGCATCTTTTATTTATTTTTGTTGTAATTCCAAAGATGGGATAGTCTGCTATTCCAGGCGATATATTCACTTATTTTCCAAGTGCGAAGCGTGTTCAAAAATATCGTCCATTCAAGTTCCATTTCATGGATTGATTGGTAATTGTTAACGTTAACCTGTGCAGGTTACGGCACTCACAATACGTCCTAACTTACACAGGTTAACACTTATATACGTAGGCAAACCTTCCCGAAGTTGATGTATGCACATGTAAAGCCAGATGCAACTGTTTCTTCAGCACTTTTATTTTTTGTGTAAACTATGTTAAACTTTTCTTCAGAGTATATGGATTCCATGCAGGTGGAGGCGTCATTTTCGAGTTCTAAAGTTGGTAAATTGTACTCAAGAAATATTGAATAACCAGAATTTGAATAAGATATTTCAGTGTACACTGATAGTCACGTAATCGTTTCGAAGCTATTTCTGGGTACTCATATGTAAGCTATGATTTTGTGTGGGGGTTTTCCAATTTCCAGATTTGACAGATCTGTTTACAGAAACAGGCCAGTTAAGCAGAGCTGTTCACAGAACCAAGTTTGTTAAACATATTATTCATATCTGGAAATTTGATTTAAAAAAAAAAAACACTCAGAATCATAGGTAATGTGTGAGCCCAGCCAAGGAATGAATCGCTCCGGAGAAACGACCATATGTGCCACAATTCCCTTGAATGTCCTATTATCCATATTCAGATGTATTGAACCAGCAGAGACAAAGTTGATCATCAATCTGAAGACGTGATAACCTGTTACATTTCGTGGTCAACAGCTGGTTTTGGTCATTTTTTCCAGTGCTGTGCACATAAACACCTGTTTTTGACTTGTAATAAAGTTGAGTGTGATTTCTATCTATGATTTTAACCATTGTATCATGTTTCATTTTATCGGATTCTCATCCATCGTCAGGCTGTCAATTTCGTATGGAGACTTGTCTTCAAATTTATATTTTTGTCACGCACCACACTGGTTGATTGTATGCGGTAGGTTATATGGTTATAATAAATAGTATGAGTGCACACGTGTATAATAACTATAAAAAGGAATTAATGTAAGTTATAACTAATAATTAAATATTGTAACCTATAAGGGAAGGGATTAGCATAGTGGTAGCGTGCTGGATCCCACGCGGAGTCCCATGTCCCCTTAGAGTTTTTCTTCTTAGCAGCCTTTACAGCTCACTGTCCGGTGTTGGACAGTGTTGTCTGTAACGAGAGAACACGGTCCGGAAGCCGGCAGATGGCTCCTGGCACCAATGACCATAGATGTTGACGCACCTTAAATTAAAGGAAAAAAATATACTCATTCCTGTTTGTTACTCTACTATTTGGAACACTGTGCATAATAAAATAGTATAACCATGTGATCTTCCACATCATCCAGTGTGTGCGTGACAGAAAGATAAATGAAAGTAAATTACTATACACGAACCTGATAGCCTTAATCTGACGATGGATGAGAGTCCGAAACCGGTTAGAAGCAACAAAATGAAGCATGTTACGACGGATAAAGTCATAGATTGTTATCCATCATTGCGGACCCAACATATTCCATTGAATGTGATTATTTAAAAAACAAGGGAGTACTCAAAATTTCTCAGAACTGTATAGATTTGTAATTTGTATTTTGGATACAATAATTTATTCGACTCTATTATGTTTTATTTTCTTAGATGAAACTTTGGGAACCACCAAAACCACTCAGTTTCCAAACTGCTACAATGTTATTTATGCCAAACCTACAATACAATCCTGCTAAGGGAAGGTATTTGTTTTTGTGTTGATATCTTGGCTAATGGCTACTGTAATATTTGTATAACAAATTCAGATTTTAAGTATTTCTGAAGGGCATATCCGTCATTCATAAAAGAGCAGAAAGTCAACTCTTCTACACAATGATTTCAGTTTTGAAACTAAGCATTGCATAAGATGTGGATAAAGTAGATTTCAAGCCCTGATCTAGAAATGAGGTCCTGTTTACCCAGTAATTTTCTTTAAAAAAAAAAAAAAAAAAAAAAATCCAGCATTTTATACTGAGATAAGTGATTGATAGGTATTGTGTCAACAAAGTTTTGGGATAATAATACATCATCTTATTGGCAACAAAATAAGCCACACACCTTAGTCAGTGGTATTTTTTAAGAATTAAATTACATTTCTCACACACATGATCAATATGGGTTAAGCATATATACAGGCACGATAAGACTCAGCAATTAGCAAAATACCAAATAGTGCCCTTGTTTTCAATATATAAATTAGCATAATTGGCCATTGATGCTATGCATAGAGACATTTATTGAAAGATACGTAGCATTTTACCGGGAGTTTTGGCATTTTTTTTCATTTTTTTTTTCACACCTGCTAAATAAATGCATATGTTTGTGCAAGTCTCTGAACTTACCGAAACTTTAGTGCACTCTCCACTTAGTTTTCTTGTATGTTTGGGTCAACAAAAATAATCTTGTTGCTCCGTTTAATGATCAGCGAAACATCCGAATATCAGTATCATCACTGCCTTCCCGCTCTTCCGCTCCACCTACTTTCAAGAACAGTGTACGTATCTTGTTCTTTTTTAGAGCCATCCGTGGCTTCAAGTTTTGCAGTGGTTTCTTCATTACTTACGTAATCAAGAAAATTATGTAAGTAGTTATGTGTGTGCTGTGCACATCTTTAATAACTCAGCACACTAGCACAGAAATAATATATATATATATTTTAATTTTGCAAAATCAAATTAAACCTGGAAATCAGAGAGGAAGTGCTGTGAAGTACAGGCCAATACCCTCACCTTAACTGAAAAAATTAAGAAACTTTTCAGGGATAGGGTGATTTGAACACCCCACATGACTACTAAAGGGTTAGAAGGAGTTTTCCTAAAATTTGCCACCTCCTAGGAATAATAATGATGGAAAAATTTAAACTTTGCAATTTCATTTATGTTAGGGAGTATTGTAACTAATACTGTTATCCCAATTCTTCTCTTCATTCTTCACAACGAACATTGAATTACTTATCACTTTGTAGAGAGAAATTCAGAAATGTTACCTTTCTGAGAAGAATCGAGTTTCGCTTTAAAAAAAATAAAAAAACGAAAAAGATAATATTGGGTTAGAAATGTGTTTGGCTTGTTTTGTCGCAAACAAGATTAAGTATGCAATAATGTTTCACTACCTAGTCTGCATTTGAGGTCTATTCTAGAAACTACAATTTTTTTTTGTTAACCCTACAACTGCTGTACTGGCTACTTTAGGCCACTAGATGTCGCGCATCCCAATAAAAAAAAAGACTTCATTATAAATCAAGTTATTCTCGTGTAATCCTTCCCTCACTTCCTGCAATGCTCTGCAGCTACTGAGGTGATCAGCATCCATAACTCCTGCTTGACATACAATGCATAAAGAGGGTTTTACTGCTCCTATCCTGTGCAAGTTTTTACTTTATACATTTATAGCCTGAGGCCATTCTAAAACACTGACTGCATATTGTCTTGGCAGGTATACTATTTCGTGAGAATGGCATAGATTACCCCATTGCTTTTTGTTGGAGCGAATCATCCACACGCCTTTTGAAAGTTTGTCGGACTATTCGTTTAGCAGTGTGAAAGGAGGCCGAGATTTTAAGTTGTGACTTTTTACCCCCGCCTCATTAGCTGTGTCCAGATATCCATTGCAACACTAAGTGTCTCGACCTTGATTTATAATACGTTCTGCCAGATTTTAGAGATCTCAACATCTTGGGCTTCGCTAGCTTCAATTGAGGTGATTGACGAATTTGCCCCCAGCGAATTCACAAATAAAACAACTTTTTTCAGACCTGTCAATTGCAACTTTAAGGGTTGCCTCGACTGCGGCCACTTTGCCATCGAAATTGGAAGCAAATCTCATCAAAATTCGATCATTGAAAGATATGCACAGAACATATCCCAGGCAGCTACATACATAGCTTTTCCTCCGTATTCAGGAGCAGGACGAACACATGCATGCTGGACGAGAGCCAGCTCACCATTTTGTTCTTGTGATACGCTTCAGCGGCGCTGTGCGCTTTTCGACCTTAGTAAGCAAACCATTAATATGACTTTATACCATTAATATGATAATACCCAGTTCAGCCTATTGAAAAAGGTAACACATAAGTAAACTGCTGCATTAGTTCCGCAAGTATTTGTCTTTCTCGTAATAATAGCTTTCAATTAGTGCAATATTCGAGGTGGAAAAAATTAATTTAGATACTCAGCTTTACTGGTTGTCTGCCCAGACCCGGTTGGGTGAACAGTGCAGCAATATTTCACAGATTTTTGCCGGGATTACCTGCTTTTTTTTGTGGTGGTCAACTGTTGCTCGTCTACCTTCAGTATGTTCCACATGGCAGTCTGTACGCTGGCTTATCTGTGATACCAACAGTGTTTTATCAGTTTCTTTTTTATGGCGCATCATCCGTGGTTATTGGCGCCTAAAGCCTTCAACAATATCTAGTCCGCCCTCCAAGCAGTGTTCTATCTCTCTTGTTACAGCTCAGACAATACTGTCCATCACCTGATAGGCTTGCAGAGGCTTCTGGGATCGAAAAAAAATTCTTAAACACCACTCTGCCTGGCCATTGCCGTATAAACTTCTTATTAAATCTTTTTTTGTGTTAAGATTTAAGGAGAAAGGTTTCATTTGACTACAAATAAAGATTTAATTTCACTGATAGATGCTGTGTATCCACAGTTCATAATCATTCTGAATATTAAATATCTCATGACACAGATATAAATTTGATAAACAGTTGTATCTGGATATATAACCGTTGCAGGCTGTATTTAATATGGTTTTCTTCAAAACCTGTTTCGAGTATTAAACACAGCAGTAGTCACCAAACTGTCAATAAAAACTGTTTTCTTTGCTGGTTTGAAATACTCGAAACCAGTCTTAAAAAATAGATGGGACGTAGTTTACTATTTTATTGCTTAAATTAAAAAAAACAACTAACAAACCTTTATTCAATTCCCCTGATGATAACTATGTTCCCTAAAAATAAAAACGAAAAATCAACAATCATTAACATACCTAATACAGGAACTGCTGATGGATCAGGAATTACTGATGTATTCTTGAACTGATAATGGTTATAGCCGTGTGATCGGTAGATCGTTGGTTATTCTGTTTTAGATTGAAAAAACTGAACTAAATTTGAGTGCCAGCATTCCCAACAACTTCTTGGTCTCCATTAGGATTATAGAAAAGGGAGATACAATTTAATTTTCATTTATATCAAGTATAATAAATCGATATATTTTATACTTTAAACCAGAAATTTTACTTTCAAATTATAATAGTGTTATGGATAATGGGTTATTTGGATGTATAACAACTATTTGATCATGTAAACATTCTAGTACATAACGTTATTGAAACTTTCCTTTGGTGAGTCTGTGTTGCCAGGTCTTTTTCCTTATTTTTAGGTTTATTATATTTCAATATGTATTACCACTATTTTTCTAGTATTTCTGAATTTATTGCACATTTTTTTTGTAGATTTATCCGTAAAGTTTCTAGGATTTATTTTTTCTTCCTTTTTTAAAATGTATTTTTTAAAAGGCAAGGAGAAAGTTTCGGCAAAATTGACTTCAACAGAGGATGGTTATTGTAATGCTTCATATCAGTGTGTTTACATTATCGCATAACTACCATCATACATTGCAATGGTCCATCATTCATAAAATCGTACATAGTTAATTAAAAAAAATATATATATTTTATCTATGTACAAATTATCTAGGTACAAATGCGAATTGTTCCTTCTATTTCTAAATGTAGCTGCCGTATGATGACCAAGGACATGATAACAAAAAGTAATATTAATATATTTTTTACCTGCCAATCCCTGGGGCAAGTCGTGTTTTTGTTTTTCAGCGGGAAGACTCAAGGTACCCGCCTTTTTTGGATTCCCTGTTAGCACTTGCATTCTGGATAATAATTGAAAGGAAAAAAACAAATCGCCTGGGAAAGAGAGTTTATTCTTTGATTTGATCTTTTAATTCTATCTTTCAACTATTTCCTTAACCCCCCCCCCCCAAACTCCATTCCTTCATTCTTCCGCCTACTTTTTTATAAATCACTTTTTTTGTATTCACTTCTATTTTTCACACTATGTTTTTATACTTTTTTCAACATAATTTTTATATTAAATTTTTTAATATATCTAATTTTTTTAATTATTATTATTTTTTTTAACTTCTTATTAAAATGCATGGGAGCGTTTTGGGAAGTGGAAACAAGTGCGTGTTGGGTATATCTGCTGCTTGGTCGCATGTCACCACTACACTTCGCACTCATACACTCACTCTGAATCTCCTTTGTTTCAGACTTTGTTTCACCCACCTCAAGTGCACTCAAAAAATATACCCTCAAGCACAGCACGGACACCTGAGCTACACGTAGATATTTGATCACACATTATAATTTGAAAAAGTAATTAAAAAAAAAAATTATGCAAAAAAAAAAAGAAAAAAGTATAAAAAAAAATATTATATATATAAAAATATGATAAACATACCTTCGCACACAGAGCACAAAAAAAAAAAACAAAGATTCTGCAAAAATGGAATGTGATGTACCCGGGTTTCAGTGAGAGGTGTAGCAAGATGGGGACTTCAGCAGCACTTGGTCAGTCCGTGGATAAGATCTGAATATAGGCCATCTAACTACTCGGCTGTTGAGGCAATGTTCTCGAAGGAATCGTCCAGCTCAAGTAGGTATCAAGTATAAAAAGGTCGAAGGCGGCACGTGTCCTAAATCCTTTATTTAAAAAGTTCCTGCCCCAATTAAAGTGTGACTCATTTAATTTTTTTTTTTTTTTATCTGAATTAATATTTCCTCAAAGAAAGCAAAAAACATAAAATACATATCTAGCATTTCTCAGTAAAATTAAACACTGTTTACAATCATTTGTAGTGAAGTTTGTGGTGAAGTATATACGGATAAAGATCTGATTTCATAGAAAAGAAAAGATTAATTTAAAGTAAAAAAAAAAAAAAAAAAAAGTTTGACTGAAACTTGCTACATATAAACGCAATCATAATCATTGGATATTACACGCTTCATTTTTTTTTCTCCTAGGCGGGACGAGTTTGGTCGAGTGGTTATGACCGTGGTCTTGTAATTGGGAGATCCCCATTTTGAGACCCCCATATAACTATTAAATATTTATTCAAAAAATATTAACAGCAAAATAAGTGCTTCCGCTTCCGTTGATGATAGCTAATTAGCTAGTTGGACGATAGGCTTGCCGAGAGACACTCTCTGTTACTGCTTTTACTACAGTTATTCATAAAATGACAAATTTTACTTATTTGTCCTAATATATATATATATATATATATAATCTAGTCAAGAGTAAGTAAAATTGGTGATATTATAGTCCAGAAGAGAGCGCCAATTACCTTAGCGCCAACCCCATATAACATTTAAAAATTATCACCAGAAATGTTATAAATAAAAGTGTACGAGGTTTATATCTGTGCATTTATCATTTCAGGTTTAAAATCTGGTGTGAAGCACTCACACCTCCTTACTCTTACTGCAATATATTACGAGTTTAATTTTTTAATTAATGACAGCGTTACTATCACACTCTGAAATATTATTTGTGCAATTTAGAGTTAAACTAAATATCTAAATTATTCGGTAATTCATTTAAATCAATTTTTGGGGGGGAAATTGTTCCAAATAAAAAGTTATAGGTTTATATAATATTTGTAGTATCCAGGTACATAGTAATTTACTAGGTGACACATAGTAACATAACCTTATAACCTCCCACACATACAATCAACAAGTCAATAAGTGTAGTGTGTAATGGAAACATTAAGTTGAAATAAACTCTCTACACGAACTTCATAACTTTACTCTGACAATGGATGAAAATCCGAAACCTGTCAGGAATATTAGGAATATGCATGCTACGACGGACAAAATACCAGATGTTATTCAGCATTGCGGACCCATTCATATATTAATAATCTTTTCTTTTTTTTTTTTTTTTTTTTTTGGGCGCATCGACTGCTGTGGTCATTAGCGCCTATATTTAATAATTGTCTGTATTTATGTTCTGTAATAAGGTATAAAATAAATAAATAAGCTGACTCTGTAGTAGAGTAAGCTATGATAAACAATATATACATATATGGAGTTAGAATCCAAATTTAAAGAAAACGTGGTATTTTATCCACTATAGCATGCATATACCTTTTGTTCTTGGCCGAGCAAATTCACCAAGTTCGTGTAGAAAGTTCACTTCAAGCAATGTTTCTGTTACACTCACACTTGTTGGTTTATTTTGATGTGCAGGTATATATGTGCGGGAGGTTTTAAGGTTATGTTTGTGTGTGTGTGTGTGTGTGTGTGTGTTCAACTTTACGTAGGTCCCATATAATCAACAAACCAACAAGTGAGTGTAACAGAAACATTGCGTTGAAGTGAACTCTCTACACGAACTTGATGAATTTGTTCTGACGATAGATGAAAATCCGATTCGACCGGTCAGGAACAAAAGGAATATGCATGCTAAGACCGGCAAAGTACCAGATGTTATCCAGCATTGCGGACTGGACCCATCCACATATTTAAGAAAATCGTTGTAACCATTTCGAGAAAATAGTAAAAAACTCAAAAAAAAAAAAAAATCAGTACAGTTGCAATTCCGGTTGATGGTTTCTGATGAAACCTTACTAGCAGGTGCAGTGGCGATACCAAGAATTAGAATGACACAGGGGAGGACTCAAACCCAAGCACTGTAGCCTACCCGTTAAGCCTTATTGTGCCAACCCCTCAATACCTAGTAGAGGTGCAAAGAGCCATTTTGTGCTCAGTAACAAGGGCCTATGCGACTTCCTTCACCGTCTCCTTACCGGTGATCGCTGGGATGTTGCCACTAGATCTCCTTGCGGAGATGAGGGCCCTTACCGATAAGTTCAAGAAAGGGGGAAGAATTGTCCTTGATGGTCAGAAGTTGTCCAGGCAGATGCCTCCTGCACTAGTAAAGAAAATGATCCGAGAGTATGAGATTGGGAAATGGCAGAGGCGCTGGGATGAAGCAGAAAAAGGGAGAACCACATATGAGTTCTTCCCAAACCTGCATCACAGACTGTCGATGCGATGGCTGGAGCTGTCCCAAACCGCGACGCAATACTTCACGGGCCATGGGGAGTTCCATTCTAAGCTCCATGAGCTGGGATTGAAAGATTCCCCTAATTGCGAATGCGGTGAACGGGACACGGTGCATCACGTTCTCTTCTGGTGTCCTCTCCTCAACGAGGCGAGAATCCATATGGAATTCAAGCTGATAAGTAGGGGAGAGGTATGGCCGGGAGACTGTACAGTATTGACCAAGAGTGTTAGAAATTTCAAAGACTTTGTGGAGTTCGCTCGAGAAGTTGCGGTAATAAGAAGAACTAGACGGATAAGTAGAGGTCCGCCTCCCCGCGGCAGGGACGGTAACTTATCTACTATGTAGATAAGGCCAAGTGACCATAGGCACCGGTTTTGGCGATGCGCTAGGTACGGTGGCTAAGAGTGTGCTCAATAATAATAATAATAATACCTAGTAGAGGAAGCCCCTCTTCATGAGGTCCAGAACCTCCCCCCCTAGTCCTTCTTGAAGTACGATTTTCTTCAGTCTCAACGTGCTGAAGATCTCGTACCGCAATCTACCGATTGCAACCAAACGCAATCAAACAACAGGTGAGAGGCCGTCTCCTCCTTCTCCTGGCACACAGTCTACACAAGGGCTCCGAATCAATCCACCCCACCTTGTGCAGATGTTTCTTGAACCTACCATGCCCCGTAAACAGGCCCGTTATCAGACATATCTGATGCCTCCTTAAACCCACATCAAATGGATACCAAAATGGAATTATCAAGTGTGAAATTCGTGTAATTTTTCGATTTGGACAAATATTCTTCACAGATTCTACACCATTCACAGACCATCCACTAAAACCATGATCATACTTTCTCTTCTTACTGGTAGTAAGTAAAAGCAAGTATTAGGATCGTGTCAAATTTAAGTAATTGAGTTTAACCGGAAATACATGTTTTAAGTACGAAAGACCCTAAAGTATGAAAAAACTGTTTTTATAGCGAATTGTATTTACATATGTGTGTGTGTGTGTGTGTGTGTGAGAGAGAGAGAGAAAGAGAAGAAAGTATCTCAAAATAAGAAAATTGCAGGAAGCTCAAACTTGGTTTCCCCTTTACTTACTACCACCGCATCTAACACGAAAGTTTCTGGCAAAATTCATGAACCGGAAGTGCGACTTCATAGAATGATTTCTTTAGTTTTTCGTGATGAAGGGGAGGGGTGGGCTAACCCCTCTTCAGTATGTGGCAGTGGGGGAAGGGGCGAGGTGTAAAGGGGTGAGAACCTTTCTTGGGGATCACACTAGGATCAAGGATGAGATTTGGCGAGTGAACCGATTTCGGCTAACTAAACTCGATGAGACGAGCAAGAAATGGGATTTTGAGAGGGATTATGAGATCAGTATTGACAGTATGACAACCTCACGAGGCCAACGGAGTCGGGTAACGGCATTATTCGCTGTTATTCAGATGGCTCTAGGCAGGAGGGGACTGGCCTGTCAGGAGCGGGAGCATGGTTGCAGGAGTTGGATAGAGGGAGTTTGGTGGCCTTGGGTGGTTTGGCCACTGTCTTCCAGTCCGAAGTGGTGGGCATTATTGAATGCTGCCGCCTTGTGGGGGAGTGGCAGGGAGAGATCAAAGAGGTGCGGATTTTCTCTGATAGTCAGGCCGCACTAAGGGCTTTGAGTAAGCCATGGTGGAGTTCGAAACTAGTGGGAGAATGTAGGAGAAGGCTTAATGCTTTGGCTCGGAGGGGTAAGGTGCGTCTCTATTGGATACCCGGACATGCGGGAATAAGAGGGCAATGAGAGGGCGGATCAGTTGGCTAGGGAGGGATCGTCATTACCATTTTGTGGTCCTGAACCAGCCCTTGCCGTCACAAAGAAGTTTCGTGACAAACAGATTAGACTTTGGGAGATGAGAGTCTTGGAGAAATGCTGGGGGTGACACGCAGGGGTGCCTCCAAGCTAAAAGATTTATAAAAGTAAGTAAGCAGGGAATTTCGGAATATCTCCTGTCCCTCAGTAGGACAGGTCTGAGGACCTTGGTGGGGGTAGTGACTGGACACACTTGGGTGTCTAGTCACTTGTTTAACATAGGGAGGAGGTCTAATCCCATTTGTCAGAATTGCGACGACGGAGTCAGGGAAACGGTGTATCACTATCTATGTCAGTGTCCCCGTTTCGCTGGTACTAGGTTTCGCGTATTTGGGAGGGCACCACTCTTGTAGGATTGCCTGGGCGAGTTGGAGTTCAAGGATATCTTGGTATATTGTAGACTGACCGGTAAGCTACCGGGGGAGATTTAACTAAGGGGATGATATGGGAGGCATCGGGGGGATAAAAGACATAGGCTTAGGTCCCACGCCATCAGGCACCCGGCATAATAATAATAATTTTCGTGATTCGTTTTTCGTCTCAGCCATTTTCTTTAAACTTTGTATGTATACAACTTTTATTTAAACCATTTTCTTGGGAAAATTATAATTTTCTGAGAGGTTCTGGGGAATAAACTGTCCTCTCAAGTGCCATTTTAGTACAATATATGGTTCCGCTGCCAATATGCAATAAAAGTATTGGTAGAATTCCAAATTTGTGTGTTTTATAGAAAAGGATTTTGAGTTTTTTTTTTTTTTATTATTTTCTGTAAAACGATTATAACGATTTCCTTCAAACTTAGATCTAACAGCACAGATATAAATCTATCACTTTGATTTGAATCATTTTTTTTTTTGGGGACAAACTGATTTTGAGAGGATTCTGGGGGATCTGGATTAAAATTAAAATTCCCTAATAAGTTACCCCTCGAAAATTGCCTGATTCCCCCCCCCCCCCACCAAGTCTGTGGTAAGTCTAACTAAACTTTTGTAAACATTTTGAATTTTAAAGAAATTAAATTGCAGTGAGAGCGTCATGTGACAGTTTCAGACAAGAATTTTTCGAATTAGTGGACGTCAGAACATGTGTTTCTCAGTGAAAACAAAACTCAATTTCCAGAATTTGATACGATCACACTATTACTTTTTATAGCATTGAGATATAATAAAAAAAAAAGTTGTAATTTAAATAAAAACTACCTAGTAGATTATTAACCTTTAGTTGCGTTAAAATATATATACATACATAAAAAAAATGCGTGGTAAGATTGTAGAACAAATGAGGTTTCATGTGGGAGGGAATAGTGCGTTTGACACGACAGTAATCCATTCTTTGCGGCGTTCTTTTGGTTTGGTTAATGAAGGTAAATATGGAACTATTTTGTCGATAAATGGACTCCAGCGTCGTACTACCTCTATGGCCCAAAACCACATTCTTTATTACAGCTTGTAGGCCTAAACTCCTTCATGTTTTAAATATACGCCGTTCAATGGAATTTATATATTTTAGATTTACTTTAATTAATATTCACAATGATTGATGTTAAATCAATAACATTGTTTAATAAATTTATCATAAATTTACTCTTTTTTTTAAGAGACGTAAAAAATCCTTGTAAAGATTGGCTATTACTTTCTTTATTTAAATATGAGGTTCGTGTCAAAATTTCAAAATTCAGTTTACACCGGAAATACATGTTTTCAGGTTTCCTGAGTTCGAAAAAATCGTTTGAACCACAATTTTGAGTATTTCGTTTAATATTACACCGCATTTGACACGGTTTTTTTTTTTTGCCATTTTTTACTTTCTCTTACTTCTAGTAATCGTGTCAAATTTTTATCGAGTTTTCACCGGAAATATCCGTTTTGAGGTCCCTGAGTCCAAAAAAGTGGTTTTTAGCAAATGGTCTGTGTGTATGTATGTATTTGAACAGCATAGCTCAAAAACGAAAAACCGTAGAAAGTTGAAACTTGATATTCCGTTTAGGTATCACCATGGGATCTGACACTACGTTATCTGTCAAAATTCCTCAACCGGAAGTACCACTTTACTAGTTGGATTTTTTACTTTTTTGCGATTTTCTCAAAAATGGCTCCGACGATTTTCTTTAAACTTGGAATATCAACCACGCATACAAAGAGCTACAACTTTTATTTGAAACATTTCTCCGGGAAAATGCATTTAAGGGCACTTTTGGGGGAGGGGTGGGGTTACGTTTCCATCTAAAGTGCTGTTTCAGTTTATTAGACAATTCTGTCATCTAAATAATGTTAATTAGAATTAAATAATGTTGTTGAAATTCCAGAGTTTGAAAAATCGGATTAACCGGAAGTGCGTTTGTTTTCCACTTTACGAAATGATCACTTTCTCAAAAATGGCTCCGACGTTTTTCTTGAAACTTTATATAAAAACACATGCAAAGATCTACACTTTTATTTAAACATTTCTCTGGGAAAATTCATTTAAGGGCACTTTTAGAGGAGCGGCGGCGGGGTTTTATGCTTCCTCTAAATTGCTATCACAGTTCTTAACAATTCTATCATCCAAAAAAATTATTAGAAATAAATAGGATGGCCAAAAATTCCGAGTTTTAAAGGAAATTTAGTAAACCGGAAGTGCGCTTTTACTGATCAGTTTTTTCAGTTTTCGACGAAATTCATTAAATTTGGTACACTAACTATAACATTTGTCAATTATAATTTTGAGAACTGGTGTAAGAGAAAGTTGAGTGAGTGTTTCACACCAGATTTTTTTTTTTTAAACGGCTCCAACGATTTTCTTTATACTTTGTAACTTATTACACGTATAAATACCTATTACTTTTATTTGTAACATTTTTCTGGAAAAATTTGATTCTGGGTGTCCAAAAAGTTAAGCCTTCGTCTACGTTCATTTCACTACAATTTATGGTTTAACTACTTATATAAAATATTAAGTACATTAAAAGCATTGCTAAAATTCTAAATTTGAAGACAATCTGTTTTACCGGAAGTGCGATTTTACAGAATTGTTCTTTGATTTTTTTTTTTTTTTGGATTTTTTTCAAAAACGGCTTTTCTTTTAACTTTGAAATGTTCGCTGCAAAGATAAGAGAGTGTAAAAAAAAAAACAACTCAACCATGAGGTTAATTAAGCTTTGTTTGTTTAACATTTATTGCGGGCCAGTTTTTTAATGTTGACCACTCATAATATTTGGCAATTATTCACCAACTAGCTTTCAAAATCCAAACTTCAATAATAACAGTAGGTATAATTCACAATTAAATTGACATTGTCCTAATTACTGTACAATACTACAATCAAACAAGCTCCTGAACTACACGTTTTAACACATTTCTCGATCAATTAATTAAGGTTTGAAAACTATGTAGCCCATGGAGGACATATGTTTTTATTATATAAAACTATAAAACATTGTTTCAAAACATGATTTGGGTCACACTTTATTTATTTATTTATTTTTTATTTATTTCCTGAATCCTTTTATTTTGTATTGGTATGTGTCCCGCCCTAGACTTCGAGTACCACATGAGTACTCAATAAATTACCTATGCGTGTGTGTGGCTGGGAGGGTGATATCCTAAATGTAGATTTATTTTGTGACCATTTGAGTCGTTGTTAAAAATGTTGATTATTTATAGAGCCTGCACATGTGTACAGTCGTTTATATTATTATCATTAATTTTTAATTTAATTTAATTTTATTTTATTATTTATTGTAATTTTATTATAGGCGGACACGCTCCCAGCCTTTTTGAATGCCGTCTTTGCTGAGCTGCTCAGATAAAAAAATATATATATATATAATAACCATCGCTTTATTTCAAAATAGTATTCAGCCAACCTTCTTAATCACAAATTTTTTCAGATATTCAAAAAAATAAAAACGACCTCTATTGTCCACTTACACAATCACAAAAAATATAAAATACAAATAAATCTACTAATCATTATAAAAAATAATCGCCCCTTGTCACTCATTTAAGTATCGCCCTCTTTTTCTGAAAAAAAAAAAATGGGTTTTCGAGAGAGATCTATAATGTGTAATAATTCTTGCTTCCATATCTGCTTTTCAATTGTGTTCTTATTTTTATTGGCTCTATCTTAAATAGCGATTTATTCGGAAATATTTATACTTATTACAATTTTTTTTTTTTTTAATTATTGATTTAAGGATTGAGCTATAGCTTTCACAGTTTTATTAGCTTAATGGTTCAGAAATGATCTAGGCAGCACAAGAAAATCAAACAAGGTAATTAGTGACATCAATTCTGTAAAACTAAACAAATCCCTTCCGGTTCGAATACCTATACTAAAACTTAGTACCTTCCGAGGGAAATGCACTTAGGCTTCATGGATCCATTGCGCTGCCAAGCACGTCCCAGTCATGAATCAAGTGCCAAGTCTTTCAACTGCCACGTCTAAAGATGGAACAGCAAGAGGAAAGTAAGAAAAAAAACGAATAAGAGGAACCCGCAGGGAAGGACCTCGGATGAGATTTTCCATCCGAGTACGCTGCTTTATAGGAAATTATTATAGTCGTTTTCGAGAAAATTCCAAAAAACTGAAAATTTGTTTTCTATTAAGGAAAAGAAAGAAACTGTTTGGATGTTATGCTGTAGTCTTGTAATTTATGCATCTCTCTGCCAGTTTTCAGCTTTCTTAAAACAAATTATTAATACGTAATTAATTCAATAAAATATATTTCTATAAGAGAAAAGAAAAAGGACTGACACATACCGTTTTCAAACAGTTCGTAGAAACAGTGTGTAAACTGATTTGCCCTGTGCAAGTCTGTGACATCGTATTGTTCTCGGATCAAGACTCCTGAAGTGGGCGAACACCCAAAACCGGTCGATGACCTAAAATGAAGCAAAAAGAATACCTTATTAAGCCCATAATAGTGAATTTAAACAGATTTTTAGATTAGTAACTTTCTTTACGTTATAGGAATTTTATTCAAAGAAGCATTATTCAATGATAGTAATAAAGACAAATTAAATCTATAATTATGATTCAATATATGGTATGATTTTTTTTATAAATTTCTCAAAAAATTCTGTACATTTCTTTGTAAGCAACATATAAATGCTTAAAGGATTGGCCCTAGAACTCGCTAATAAATTTAGTTTCATAGTTTTACTCAAGTTCCTACCTTTCGCCTAAAGATCGACAGGAAAATGGGGCTGTAAGGAATATGAAATTAATGGGTTCTTCGGGAAATAGTTGTTGGGATGTTCACGGTGCGGAGACGACCAAAGAATCCACTAGTACGTAACTGTGGGTCCATTGGTGGCAACTAATAATGGGATCAAAGTCAGAAACAGAAGAGATATCTTATGGTATTATGATTAGTGTGATATCAGAGATATCTTTGATTGTATGTTACGCCTAAAACTTGTAAAAATCGTTTATCACAAATTTTGCTGCCTCCATAGGTTAAAGCCACAATGGGTATTAAGTACCTGTCTCTTGTCAAATGCCAGAGCTTCCCTGTGAATTAAATAGGTGTTCTTGTTTTTTAATTTAAGGCGCTTCAACATCTATGGTCATTAGCGCCCGGAGCCTTCTCAGTGCACTGCCGGCCTCCGGACAGTGTACTCGCTCCGGCGGTACATATACTAAAATTGGAATAGGTGTTCAAGGGAATATACTAATTCATTACCAGGTAGGCTACCAAAATTTATGGTCATTGAAGACATACCTATCTCGTAGTGAAATTCTAGCTGGTCTAAATGTACGAAAATGCCAACGTGGTGGGTTTATCAAAAATGTAGGGAACATACAATCCAGCCGAGTTAGCTTCGAGTGTTATGGTCATTTAAAAAAAGATTGTATTGTCAAAGTCGTAAGGCTATATTCAAAGAAAGGTGAATGTTTCTGAGTGGAACATCTAGTGAAACGACTTACTCTGCAGAATTTACCTTTGTAGATCAAAGCTAATCCATGAAAGAAGAGAAAACATAATTTACAACCATTTTCTGCATTCAAAATAGAATTAAAATTAATGTTGCAACAAGAATACCGCATATTTCAAGTCTCTGTTGATCAACTTACACATCTTTTAGATTTCTTTGTCTTCTGTGGAGACAACTGTTTAATCAGGATGATATAAACAAAAATGCATCTTCAAATTTTGGTATAACTTAAAGGAATGGAAAGATGTGATTGTATACTTCATTCCTGAGATTTAGGTTCTTTCAAGCTGCCTGGGAAATTTCCATCCAACATAGAAGTTGCGTGTAAAATATTGTTGATTTTTAACCGTCTTGGTACATAGTGCAACTGCAGATGCTGCGCTAAATCTCCATTAATTGCAATTTTAGCAAGCGAAAATTTCCAAAGTGCATTTCTGCGTATTAATCTGTCCTGACTAAACAGCCGTCTGTTTGTTTCTCGGCTGAAATTATCCAAAGGTATCCAAATGGAACAACTCGGATGGACATTAGCTTTGAGTAGGCAGTATTCCACTTGCAACAATAAGAGATTTCTGCAATTTATCACATTGAGATCTGGTGTACAAAATGAAAGTCTTCAATTTAACATAACGATGGAATTTTTAGTGTGTGAGAAAGTAAAGAAAGTGTCGGGAATCAACAAATTTGGCTGTATCAACAAGAATTATAGACATCGGATTAATCCGTAAGCTGAAGAGCATGGTGTAAGTTTCCGTCCGCCTCAATCTTTCCTTGGAGTGATTTTGGCCACAAGCGAAAATGTTGATTGTGTGATCACTTATAGGTTACTTTGGTAGGGGGAGAATGGACAGCTGCCACCATGTCGATCTTTACTGTTGGCCTAAACATCCTGACGATGGACGAATGCTTGATAATGGTCCACGACCACAAAATGAAGCTATTGTCTTTTACCAGAAGAAAAAACCTATTTCCAGACAATCGAACCACTCCGCAGTACTCTCATTGTTGCAAAAAATCTGGAGCATTCACTGCCGAAATACTTTTAAAGATTATTTTAAAATTTGTAGAAAAAACCGCTTTTATTTTAAGTGTCAAAATTAAACTGATATTCTTGAGGATTCAGATTCAATCTAAAGCAGCTACAACAATGATTTCAATAAATCCATACAAACAGTCACAATTAAACTTAAGTAAGTAAACTTTGAAAGGCTATAGTTCAATTCTTGAACATGTTTATTCTTGTTAGTTTGTTTAAAGATCTTGTTTATATAGTATCTATTATTAATAGGTTAAGTGATGAATTTAATGTTCGCGTTTGGATTTATATTTAGAATAGATAGACAACGTTGAACAATAGTTCTGAACTGGGCAGCTTGTAGCGAACGGCCAAATAAATCTTTACTGAACCACAGAGCTATTGTGCGATTATTTTAAGAAAACAATTTATAAGTGAATGGCTAAATTTTGGGAGAAATCAACGAATAAATCGGAAGACAAAATGTTGTTCCGTTGTATTTGTTTAATAAATAAAAGGTACACAACTATTCAGTTGGTCAGCACTTCAACTTAAGCTGTTCGTTTTTGTTTTTTATCTAAAAAAGTTAGCATTTTTCAGACCAAAATAAAAAACTTTTCTTCAATCAAATTAAATGCCTTTTCCACAATGGCAGCCGCAGGAGATTGCAGGGGGATACATTCGCCTCACATTTGGCAAAGAAAATATTTTCTTCAGCAATGAAACTGTAATGAGAGGGTCATTGAATAAGTAAACAGACAAATGGTTGTAGTTTTAATGTGGAATCTCACAATTTGCCCATTTCTATACAATCCCCTAACACTTCCACCTCTCTACTAGTTTATGTCGGCAGTAAAAAAATTCTGTATATTGAAATGTGAGAAGCTCTGCACATTGGTTTTCACACTTGTTGAGAAAATCGGCCTGGCAGCACTTCCCAGTCTAATTGATTCATGGACGAACATTGTCCTGATATAAAAATACTTTATCCCTATAAACCCTATCGCTTTTTTCAGGATTGCATGCTCTTCACTTTATTTTGAAACATCTTCCTGTAGTACTTACTGACTATACGCTATCTTTCCAAAAAATCACAGAAAATTGGACCTTTCACATCCCAGAATTCGTTAGCAACACATTGCTGACCGATGTTTGGGTCTTGAATTTATTCCACTTCATGCTTTGACATTTGGATTCAAGCTCCAAGTCTCGTTACAACTATTCCTTCCAGAAATCCATTTCGATTGCACAAATAACATGGTTTAAGGTAGTAGGGGAGAAATGGCGGTTCTGGCCCACTTTTTGGGGGGCAACTTTCCTCTCACCCCGGACTTCTTTGGTTACGACCCTGCTCGACCCCACTTCTTATCTTAGCATCAAACTAGACGAGCACCTAAACCACGCCCACTTACTCCCATCCTTACTCCCTCTCTAATCCACGCCCATTTACCATTACCACCGACCAATCATCGATTTCGACAACCCTCTCCTAGTCCACGCCCAGTTGCCCCCTCCCTGACCTAGGATCCAAACCGATGACTCTATTTTCTCCCCCATTACCCCCACCGCTTAACCTAGTATCCAATCTGATGACTCTATTTGCTCTTCACCCTCACTCCTTAACCTAGCATCCAAATCGGTGACGCCATTTTCTTTCCACCTCCCTACCCATGGTCAATCGGAAGTTCATCCCCACCTTACACACAACAAGGTGGTGGAACCTAACCCTATATCACCACTCACCTTACTCTGTGCCGGAGGGAAATATATTTCTTTCTAATAAGAAAAAACTTTAAATTATTAACTGAGATTCGTTCCTAATCATTAGGTTGGAAGTCAGTTTTATTCCTGTTGTATTTGTTTTAATGGACCCAAGTTTCCTTTCTTTACCTTAGTCATTACTTAAGAGTTTCATTTGCGAAAAGAAAACTAATCAGAAATCAAAAATATAACCGGAAAGAAAGTTGATTGCGAATGGCCTCCTACAGTAAAATATCTCCAACACGCTTCCTTACAATTAGAGATTAAATCTAGCTTTAGAAAAGAAATGAAGCTTCTGCTGTTTTCCTAACATCGCAGCCATCTAAACGGCCATAGTAGTCCTCTCGCTGGTTGTAGTTTTCAAACGTACACTTCTACTTTTCACCTCCCCACCCCGCACCATCATCACCAAATTTCAGATCGTTTAATCCCCTCACAAACCAGAAACCCCATGGCTGAACGCAATTCTAAAGTGCAGATCCTAGATAACTGACCATCGTTTAATAAAAAGTAGAGGTAATGTATGTCGTAAAGTGGTCAAGGATCTGCATGCCAACGATGACACTGAAAGTATAGTTAATCTTTGATTTTCAGTTCAATGTAACCTTGTTTAAGCAATTTTAAATAATCCTCGTATGATCCTGATATCCAACAGTCAGGGATCACCTATTAGAGCGGGATCACCGCTAAGAATTCCTATCTGAATAGCTGATCGAGTCCACAGTGCTGGACCAATATCTGAGATTGCTTCTTTTTTCATGGTTCCGACCAGTTTTCGGATTTTCATCAATTTTGATTTACCTTGTTACCAGTCTCTACATGAATGTCTGAAGGCTGTCAGAATCAACAAAAAGAAACTTTCTATTATGATGGACACAATTTCAGAAATTGTTCAAATATTTATTTTAAACATATAACGCATCCACAAAAAAAGAAATTGGTTTTCCCCTGAATGTTCCATCCCCTCTCGAAAAAAATGTCTGTTCTCGCTTTTACTTTTCAATCTAATCACAACATTTTCATGTTAAATCTTGATAATTTAAAAAATGGAAGTAACACGTACTATAATAAAACATGTGTCTTAACAAAATTCAATTCTGATTTGTTATGTTACTTTGAAAAATGACATAGTCCATCGCAAGACCGTAGAATGCACTTCTTAGTTTATGTTCCTAGAAAACTAGTAAGTCCGTTGTAGTCAGTTATAGGTAACCACTGTAAGGACATAAGGCCCCACGGATCTACCATTACCGCATTCAGTCCTTGCAATACTAGGGTGCTATAGGCAATGTCCTTCAACCTCTCTAACTTCATTATCCGCACGGCCCTTAAAATTCTATTCCCAACAATCCTGTCACCCAGATCCTCCAGTCCCAAGCCGTCTCAAAATTCGGAAGTTGCTATCACCGTTCTCTGCTATGATCGACTCCTATGTTTTGAAGCATTATTGGCTGCGCGACCAATTGTGCGATTGTCTTTAGCTGCTTGCTAGTGTCACAGTCACCCTACTATCTTCTTATAATATAAGTCACCCTACTATCTTCTTATATAAGATTATGAAAGGTCAAGCTTGGTAGGTTGAAATGAAAACTGGTGTTCCAATTAGAAATCACCAGAGAAGTCCATATACAATTTATCATAATCCGTCCAACTGGAAGTGTGTCGTACTTCTTCGCCGATTTTCTCGTAAAAGGCACCAATTAAATCATATAATAAAAAAGTAGTGACATATTACTAAAATTTTCTAATTTTTGGTTATAATCGCTTTCAAAATTTATGTTTCAAGTTTATGACACATTAAGCTACAAGTCCTGTTTATTAGGTGTTGAGTGAACCTGTTGTATTTGTTTTAATGGACCCAAGTTTCCTTTCTTTACCTTAGTCATTACTTAAGAGTTTCATTTGCGAAAAGAAAACTAATCAGAAATCAAAAATATAACCGGAAAGAAAGTTGATTGCGAATGGCCTCCTACAGTAAAATATCTCCAACACGCTTCCTTACAATTAGAGATTAAATCTAGCTTTAGAAAAGAAATGAAGCTTCTGCTGTTTTCCTAACATCGCAGCCAACTCACAGTTTTTATGAATATCTACTTCCAAAGGCTGACAAACAACTAACACAAACATAATTTTACGAATATTTTGTTCAGTTTATTTAATTATAAAATTCTTGGACATTCCCAAACAGGCCGTTATAGACAACAGGGCTATAGAGGGCTTCTAGATCCCACAAGCTAAGAGCAGTCCCGCCTGGACTCGAAGCTGGGACCTCCTTGTTCCAGTCCAGCATGCTACCCTCTCTGCTAATGCCTTCCTTAAATTTTCATCTTGTTTCTTGTTTTTTTGTAAATTTATAATTTATTTTATTGTTACCTTCCAAAAAAATGACGGTAACAATAAGAATTTTTTTTTTAATACGAATATTTTTTCCACTGGTTTCAACCATACTGGCATTTGCCATTGTAATCGAAGTAACAAATCAGTTGTCACATTGTGCTCAAAATTTTATTTAAAAAAGTGTTATTTTGTGTTTTTTATATAAGATTAAAACATAATAATGGTTGGATTTTTATTGAAAAAGTGTTTTAATTTATTTGAAGAAAAGACGGATTATTTTGTCTGAAAGATGTTAAAGTAATTGGGCGCAAGTTGATTCCATTTGGGCAAGTTTACTGTTTGCTTTCAGAACAATCGCTTTGTTGTCGTAATGGTCATTGCGTAATTAAATCATATAATAAATTTCTTGATTGTTTACTTTATTGTTTCTTGTCACCCGATTGTGTTGTCTCTGTGTTATCACTGCCCATGGATCACAGCAGGTTCTATTCACTCATAGTGTTTGGTACATTTTTTTTGTTTTAATGTTTTATTTCCACTGCCCATTGTCCGTTAGAATTTTAATTTTTAATAGAAGGGCATAATTTCTCATAACTTCAAGGCTAATATATATATATAAATACAGCGGTCATAAAGATCAAAATAGATATAAATATTAACAGGGCACCAGGAGCACATTTGCCTCCCGGCTGCAATCATTATCTTCCATTTTTAACAAAACCGCTCAGAATTTCAGGATTTCCTGTCATAATACGATAGCAATAGTAATGTTTGGTGACTTCAGATTTTTATTAACTACTTTTATCTTACTGCTGTAAGAAAAAGTTATTGTGCTTGTGTCAAATTTTCGTCAAAATTCTATGTTTCCCCGGAATATGAAAACATTAGGCATATGCTTGGTAGGTAGAAATGAAAACTGGTGCTCCAATTAGAAATCACCAGAGAAGTCCATATACAATTTATCACAATCCGTCCAACTGGGGAAGTGTGTCGTACTTCTTCGCCGATTTTCTCGTAAAAGGCACCAACGAATTACTGTGATATACTGCCCATAATATAGATCGATCGCGGTCACTATCGGTGGGGCAGGTTTGGTAGAGTGGTTATGAGCACAAGTCTTGTAAAACTACAAATCTCTAGTTCTAAACACGCTTATAATTGCTAAATTTATATTTGTTAAAAAAATATTTTAATAATGAAGTATGTGCTTCGGACCCCGTTTGCGACACCTAATTTAGTAGCTGGACGTTAAGCCCGCCTGAAAAAAAGTAGGCATTACTTTATTTTACTTTTACTTGTAGATCAATCACTTTTATTTGAAACATTTTATTCCCTAAAATTGATTCCCTTAAGGGACGTTGCTACAATTAAGGCATTCCTCAGATTGCCAGTTTAATATAATGAACTATTCTAAATGAGTTGTTAATTGTTTGTGATTTGAAGAAACTATTTCAACCTGATGTGTGTTCACTGATTGGTTGTTCCACTTTGACGCGATTATTTGTTTAACTTGGAATACTAACCATAGGACATATATACTTCTCTTTTATTTCTATAATCTTTTACCAGAAATAGATTTTAGGATTTGAGAGCTGCGACGTTGAGTTTCCCTTCAAAGTGCCATTATATTGTGAGAGAGGTTCTATCATATAGATAATATATGGACTATTATATTTAGTGCCCTCATGTGTGTTGGTCTAGTAGTTAGCGCACTCGCCTCTGGCACCAAATCTCAGGTTTCAATTTCCATGTAGGCAGAGACGGTGTTGATCCAGCATCGTGAGAAAATTAGGAAGCTACAGTTAGTAGCGAATCTTGGTAGCGTAGGCCGTAACTAAAGTGGTGTATACTCCGGCATCCTTACCACACGCACTCCAGTAAAAATCGCCGTCTGGCAAGGAATAGGTCGTGCGGCCTAGTATAAAAAAGCTGCGCGGGCGACTGATGTGGTTCGTTTAAATAGGTAGTGGGCAGTGAGAACAACTTTACCCTGCTACTGATCATATGTCTGTCCCAGGCGAGGAATCATTACAACATTCAACCTCATTGAGGGATTAGTGTCGTCGAATTGGGGATAAATAGGTCTGTCAGTGTGATGTAGCTGTTTGGATAGATTCATTCCTGAACTCATAATATAAGGAAACATATCTTTGTATTGGAGCTCTTATCGTATAGCTTTCGTAAGGATTTTGAGGTAGAAGAATAAATATCTTGTATGAGTGAGAAACGTGAATAGTATCGCAAAAGTTGACAAGAAAATTGAATACAGTGGAAATGGATTTGTGGCATTGATGCGCAAGATTTGTTACTATCTCACACGCTAATAATGTTAATCCCCAAGATCCTTTTGCTGGTGATTGCTGCATCTCCTATTTGAGATGCCTTGCGGTAATATCTTCTTTTCTCCCTATCTGCTTTTTGCTAAGGGGCATAGAGAAACATCAGTTTATTTGTTCACTTCCCAATTCCAAAAAACTCAGAAACCTTAACTTCAGTAATATTGTATTTCTGCATACTAGATTTTCCTCCATCTAACAATTTTAGCAATGTATTTAAAGGACTTTATACTATATTGATGATAGAACCGGATCATGTATTGTTGTACACTTAGCGTCGAAAGAAGCTTAGCGTCGCAGCTTCCCAAAAATTCATCATGTATGCCATGTTTAATGCAAATCGTTAGAGCCATTTTCAAGAAAATGTGTGTGTGTTCAGCATGATTACAAAAAAATGGAAATCTTGGAAAATTCAAGTTCAGTATTTCCTGTAGGTGCTGTAATAGACTTGACAGTAAGTTTTTTTGTCAAAATCGGTTAACCAGAAGTAACCCTCCTCCCCATTTACTGAAAAGATTATTCAGGTTTTTGCCATTTTTCTTGAAAATGCCTCCTCCAACTGTAGTCTTTAAACTTTCTATACTATATACGTGTAGGTCTATCACTTTTAGTTGAAACATTATTCTGTAAAAATGCATTTTAGGGGGATTGTGAGAGCGGGGCGATGTCTGTGTTACTTTCCTTTTGAGTGCCACAAGGGTTACACTAGAGCACCGAAAACGGTTCTATTTTTCAACATTTTCAGATGCATTCTTATAAATTAAGACAGGAAATAAATTATTAAAAGTTTGTTGCGCACTATATATTAGCCTTGGTTTGTGAAATTTGCCTGGAACAGAGAGCCACTGGTATTGTAAGCTGATGAGATGTTTCAAACAATAATGAGAAAATTGCCCTTGATGGCAGTTCTTTACCAATTTTTTTTAATATGTTCTCCATCTATTAATATAAATTATATCTTTTGCTTTTTTTATTTATTTATTTTAAGTAATATGCTTTATCAATTAATGAACAGGTGGTTGGGTTCGTAATGCTGGACAATATCTGAGATTATATCTATCATTGCTTGTGTAGTTTAGGATTATTGTTCGAATGAAATGATATAAGCGAGAGTAGTAACACACAGATTTACGTTAACACTGTTTTATAATCAATAATTTTACAATGCACACAGTGGTAAATATTCAAAATTTTTAACAACCGTATTGCTTAATCTAATCTAGACAAAATATAAAATAATTATAAAAAATAACCAACTTTCATATATACATACATTCTTGGCCTTCAAGCGTGTAAGTTTTAATTTTAAGGTTTCTGAAATGAAATTATGTTGTAATAAAAAGACATATGAAATGGCTTGCGCTTCTGCTGCAATAATTCTGGTTTAGATTGCGTGAGGGCACAGACAGTTCATCCAGATCGTGCGAAGAAGTAAGGAACTACAGTTAGTAGGAAAGACCAGGACTAAATGATGGTGGGAACCGCGGCGAGCTTACCATATCCCTCCCCCCAAAAAAGATTGCCGTCTGACAAGCTTGGCTTGGCTCTTCTTGGGCTGTTGCGCCAAACATTTTTTTCCCAACTCGACTTTATTTATTGCAAGCTTAAATGAGGACTTTTGTTGTAATGATGCCCTTCTTTCAACAAGGATTTAACATGAGAAACTACGTCAAAGTCTTATCTAGATTTTTCTGTTAAATTTATAATCATTAATGACTTTAATCGCAGAGAATTTTTTTTAATATTAATTATATTTATAATATTGAATCCTCTTTCTGCTTCTTTTTGGCTCTTTTATTCTATATCTCTGGCCTCGAAACTTGTTTACGGAAAGTGTGTAATGTCGGTTAACTGGTTTTGTCGAACTTCTCCTTCAGTTCAGGGTGCTTCTCAGCCTGAAGGATGACTTTCAGGATTTAATAAAATAATTCAAAACGTCATTACATTCATATGTCACTGCCTCACAAGATTATTACATTTTAGAAACATTACAATTAACAGTTTAATTCAATAAATATAATTTTAATAATATCAACGAATAAAATGTCATTTTCGATTTTAATATAATTTTAAGCAACTTCCTGTACGGAAAATCTTGGCAACTTTAACAACTAATATCTGCTAATATCACCATTGAATACAAGAAGCGTTTAAGATTTGTACTGAGAGAGTAAGGAGAAAGTGTAGTCATTTAATGTACAGAGCGAATGTATACGATTTAGAGTAGAAACAGTTGTAATCTTGTAGACTTGCTGTAGAAAGCAGATAATGATGGATGTAGCGTAAAATTATTATAGGGTGTTTCCTTCTGTTCCTTGGCTAAGGGATGGATCTATCTTACTCCTTTACTGAGAAAGTACAGAGAAAGAGTACTCAAATACCCCATTATAGTGCGGAAAAGCTCTGCTGTCAGTTGCTGGTAATGTGTTATATATCTTGTGACGTACTAATGTCACACATGCTTCTTTTGTTTTGGTTCAACTGATTTCGAATCTTCATCCATTATCAAAGTCAAGTTTACCAACAAACCTTACTTTTCATTTTTTCAAGTTTCTGTATAATCTTGATAGACCTGCACAATCTTTGATGTTAATAGATTTGAAAATGCCAAACATGTTAGACCCACCCAAAAGAAGTATGCTATGATAGACACAAACTCAAATCAGAGATTTTGTTTCTCCACCCATATTAGTCTGCTTCACTTTGTGATCATCCGTTCGTTTTATGTATTCACCCATCTTTAAAAACAGTACGATATCACTAGACTGAACCAAGGCAATTTACAAATTCCTACCCATGGCTGTCTGTAAAATAAAACTGTATATCAAGATATTCTGAAGATGGGTGACCACACAATGAAATAGGCTATCAAGGGAAAATCCCTGATGTTTTCCAGCAGTGCGGATCCAAGCAACCGGACAATTTCAGATATTTATCAATTAAACTTAATGAAACTTGCCTGAATTTGATGATTATAAATTAAATATTTTAGATCAGTTATGTGCTTCCGCCCCCGTCCACAACACCTAATTTGGTAGTCGGACATCAGGCCAGTCTGAAAAAAAAATTGTATAAGATCAGTTGTATTTCAACTGTGGCATAAACCCTACTGAAACCAAAGAGATGCTTGTTGGGCTAAATGAAAGAAATGCCATGGAACGTGAAAGAAAGAAATAGATAATGCCGCAACTTCATTGGTATTTTTAAGAACGTGTCGCATCCATGACAAAATTGCTTTTATTTTTATTTTTTGTTATTATAGCCTCGTTTATCTAAAGAATGATGTAAACTTAATGGCATCTATCAGCCACTGAAGACAATCATAAAGAAAGCGTTAAAAAACAATAAGACGTAACGGAAAATAACAAATACTGTCTCTTTGGCACCAATAGAGCAATGGTACCCCCGGTGTGAAGTGCCAGAGACTGCACGGACTCATAGAAGTGGAATGAGCGGTGTGGTAGATCAAAGGGCATGACGACATTAAATGAATTGAAAAGGTCGATATACTGGCAAAAAAAGGAAGCAATAACCTTGTGACGATACACCCACTTTATTATTTCATGCAGTTGTTTTATTTAGCGCTAAACAGCTGTATAAAGAAAGATATGGCAAATAGAATATAATCGATAATCAAAGAAACAAGGGAATTTAAGACAATAAAAATAACAAAATAGATCTATAAAATATTCAACCATCTTCTATGGAAAAGATCACCTCTCAAATAGACAGTTCCAGTGATAAAGAATAAAGTTGATTGCCTGTCCGTGGTGTCCCCTCCTGAAACAACTTCTGCTTCTTCTCGTTGAGCGAAAGGCCCTATAATACAGTAGTTTATTCTTCTATATTTATTTTACCCAACGCCCAACCCAGACTGAACAATATTGCTATGTCGTGACGTTTAACAAAACCTCGCTCTTCCTTCAAATGTATGTTCTTTAACAAGGACATCTGAGAACCTGAGTCTGATTGCAGGAGAAAACCGGACATGTCTTTCTTAGTGGCCTAGGGAACAATTGGAGTCTGTATAAGACCTATTCTGAATACATCTTGTTGAAGATAAAGCTGGCCGGTATTCTAAGGGAATTCTTTGGGATTTACATGTTCCAATTTACCAGGTTCTGCCAAACATAATTTATCTTAGCTTATTCATTTTAGTAGTTGAGAAGGAAAATCATTGTCTCCCTTCTGGATAGAAAGAGTGAGCTGTTTCGCGTTCTGCACTTGCAGAACCCCATCCGAAAAGATGAGTAGGACAGATGATGCATTGCGTTCTGCTTGACACTAAACGCAGAATTATGCACACACAAAAAAAAATAACGTGAAGTGGTTTTGCCCGATGTTGTTCCCAGTGGCGGACATCGGAAGGATCCCATAATGGCAAGGACCGCGAATATATTAAAACTTCTTTGGTGGCACAAGGAAACTAACTTCTTGTGATGTTGTTATTGCAAGTAGCAGCGTTGCTATTAAGTCATAAACAAACATGAATTCAAGAAATGATATCTGTCAGAAGAGAAGGCCATACAATACAATTACGCAAAGGCAAACAACTCGTACTAAAAAAAGAAATAAAAATATGGGGCAATGTATGATGGGATCAATCTGGAAGAATTAGCTGCCCTTCCAACTATGAAGTTTAGATTGATTTATAATTCTTGACGCCGACACACTGTTTCACTGGGACCCTGATGAATATTACACGCCCCTATTGATATCTAGCCAAAGTTACTCCTACATCTAAAGCCTCACCATTTCAGAAATTTCATAACCTGGAACGGTTCTAAGGAGGGCATATCCTCCTCCAACACTGATAATGCACTAAAAAAATTAAATCTTCTCTGAATGATACCTTCGTAGTCAGTGGAAATGTAGTATGGAATCTCTTCTTCCATCTTGCCAGAGAATCTGTAATTGCTATCAATTTTATGCCCAGCCATTTCAAGGGCCTTCTGATTCTAGTAATACATCTGAGGAGACCAATAAGCATGCGCAGTCCATTTTTTCTCCGACTGATGTACGCCTCAGAAAACTTTTCCAGGATCAGAAGCCTCTTAGTCTGCTTCAGTTCTGGGAAGGTTTCTCCAGAGCAACTTCATTACTGAGTCATTCTTGGAGAGAATGGTTGCGGTCTCATAAAGGGGGAATACTATTATTGTAAAAAATTATTTATTTTTTTTAGTTGGTCGCCGCGATTTTCTATAAAACGGCTTCAAAGATTTTCTCAAATTTTGATTCACGTTCTGCACATTTAAAAGACTTTCGTATTACACTGAAATTGATGGTTTGATTTTTTTATTTTTTGTCCAGTAATTTACCTTATTTCATCTTTTCTTTTTTTCAAAGGCAACATGTGTGGTCATTGGATCTCGCAACCTTCTCAGTGCACTGCCGGTCTCCGAGCAGTGTTCTCTGGTTACAGACAACACTGGCTGCCACTGGACAGTGAGCTGTAGAGGGTCCTAGGGCGAGAACGGGGCAGCGCTGCCTGGACTTCACACATGGGACCACTGAGTTCCAATCCAGCACGTTGCCAGTCAGCTAATTCCGCCTCTTTCATTTCTGTGATTTTTTTTTGACATGTCATTAAGAAAGGATATTAAAAGAAAAAGAAACAGAAAAACAAAAACACTTATCAGCTTCCACTTGTGGCTTGAAAATAAGAAAAAAATAATTATCTGCATCAACAAAAAAATAAATCAGTCCGCTGTGATGCGGACGTATTGGGATCAGCCTGCCAGACTTCACTGTCTTTATTTAAAATTTGGGTCTCTTCTCGGTCTTCCACAAACCCAAGGTAAGAATTTCTTACTTTTCTAAGTAAACTTATAAAAAATATAATACTGACAATTAAAACGAAAAACAGAAAATACCTACGAGTCATGCACACTAAATCACCTGTAGCCATATTGTGTTTCAATGTCTCAGATTTTGTTCAAATTTTGGCTTAGTTTAGAAACTTATAAGTAAATTAATTTTTCCTTTATAATACACATATTTCATAAAGTTTGCATCATCCATATATTAAATGGATCACAATTTATGATTCTTTCAATTAATTTGTAAGAAACATAATAAAAATAATGTAGTGCAAAAAACTGAAGGGTTTCAAATCAAATTTTAACGATTTTTACAAATATTTTCAACGTTTCAACTCTTCTAATTGTAGCAGCTGTCATCTCGTGGGAGGGAAAAGAATATTTAGAGTGAAACACTCACATGACTTTCTCTGCCTGTAGTTTGCTCAGCTATAAATGGCCAATTCTCATCAAACTTATATTTTTTTTATGAAATTTTTAGTTTGCTTTAATATTTCATTTAGGTTGAACTACCGATAAACTGTAATAAAACGTACTTCTGTGAGTTCTGAGAGAAACGTTAACTTCCCCAGCTCATCCACAATCTCCCAAAATCTGTTTTCTAAGAGTGTACAAATTAGCATTCTAAGTTTATAGTTGTGAAATAAATTCTGAGATACTCCAAAAACTATTCTGTGAAGTGACAATTCTGGTTAGCCGATTTCCTTCAAACTTACAATTCTAGCAATGCATTTAATGTATCTTAATATCATATTATACAAACAGATGGGATTAGCTCAGTGGATACCGCACTGGACACTCACGCGGAGGACCCGGGTTCCAGTCCAGCTGTGCTGCCCTTAGATTTTTTCTTCCTAGCAGCCCCTACAGCTCACTATCCGGTGATGGACAGTGTTGTCTGTAACGAGGAAACACTGTCCGGCGGCCGGCAGTGCACTGAGAAGTCTCCGAGCGCCAATGACCAAAGATGTTGACGCGCCTTAAATTAAAAAAAAATAAATTATACAACCGTACATTATACTGTAGTGGCATTTATAGAGGTAAACTTAAAGTCCCAGCTCACGCAGAAAACGTGCAATAATCAATTTCTTGGACATATATTGCAAATAAAAGGAAAATATATCTTCAAGGACGTAAGTATGCAAAGTACAAACCAAATCATTGGAGTTATTTTTTAAGAAAACCGGGGTACGGGGGGGTATTAAATAATTAGCACTTACGAGTGCCGAATTTTGACCGAAAACTCCGTGTCGGATCACATTAGATCCATCATTTTGGTGTCTGGAAGGAATATCATGTTTGAGCGTCCTGCTATTTTTCATTTTTAAATGATTTTGTTCACACAGTTACATTAATAATACATTTACACCTTTCATTTTTATTTATTAAATGTTTCTTAAAAAAAAAATAATTTCTGGCAATTCTGGGGATTATGTAATATTAAGCTGTCCCTTTAATGTGCTGAAATTCTGAGTTTCAAGAAAAACGATGTTAGGTCGCAGATGTAGACAGCTCCGAGGCGATCTCGAAATGCACAGCCTTGGTGGCGAAACATATGAAGGCCACTAAATAGCCCTTTGTGACCACGGCGCCGCGGAGGCGGGCGCTGGAGTTGGCGAATGGGCCGGCGAAATTCAATGGCGGTCTCGGTGAAGGCGGTGGCGGCTGTGATTCGTTGTGATGGCAGGTTGCCCATTGGCTGGATGACGGGGCGCGGTTTGGCGGTAAAACATCGGTTACATTGCCGATGCGGTGGCGCACCACGTTGCGTCCATCTAGGATCCAATAGTGGCGGCGAATAAAGGCGTGAGTGGCGAGAGCTCCGGCATGCAGAAGGCGAATATGAGCGTCATCGATGATAACTGTGTAAGCGGATGCTTCTTGGGAAGCAAGGCAGGGTGGCGGAAACCTTATGGCAGGGAGGCAGACGACAGCCTCCCGCCGACATGGAGTACCTGCTGATCATCGACGAATAGGTTTAGTTGGCGTACCAGCCGGTGCCGAGAGCGCGGGTCGCGGGCTTCCTGAATCTCCTTATCCACATGCGTCGATTGAGCCTGGAGTATTAAGGCGAGAGTGGCGACTTGGATCTCGGAGGGCGGTGGGAATCCGATGCGGTGGGCGGAGGATTGCGATTTAGTGAAGAGTCATTAGCGAGGAGAAACGCTCAAAGACGGTGTCATCCTCGGTGGTGGCGACAATCACAATCGAAGCGGGGGGTTTGGCTCTTGCTCGATGGAAGCCTCATCGAGAAGTGCGGAGGTGTGAGGCCAGGAGGCGGGAGCGGCGGCGAGCCATGAGGGCCTTTCCACCCAAGGGGTGATCCTGGAGATGGTGAGGTGCTACTCCTCTGGAGGCGCAATCGGCGGGGTTATCCTCGGATAGCACATGACGCCAAGCGTTTTGGCGGAAGGAGATTTGAATCTCGGCCACACGATTGCCGATGAAGGTCTTCCACGATGACTCTCACGCGAATCCAGGCGAGAGTGACGTGGAGTTGGAAAACGCGGTAATAAGGGCGCCTAGAGAGGAAGCATGCGCGTGTTGACCGCGTGAAGAAGCTTGGCGAGAAGGTGAGCGCCGCAGAGCTCCAGGCGCGGTAAGGAGATGGTTTTATTAAGGGCCACCTTCGATTTGGCGGTAAGAAGATGGACCAGTTGCGGTGGTGGTGTGCAAATACACGAACGCGGCGTATCCGGATTCGGAGGCATCGCAGATGATGAACAGACGAGCGATGAACGGCGGGCAATAGGCGCGGTATTTGAAGGTTGCCGCCAAGATCCGGGAGGTGACTCTGGAAATCATGCCAAGGGGCGACGAGCTCCTCGGGCAGGGTTTGATCCCATTCCAATTGGAGGCGGCATAGCTGGCGGAAGAATAGTTTGGCGCGGAACGTGACGGGAGTAAGCCACCCGAGAGGGTCGAAGATGCGCGCCATCTGGCTGAGGACGGTGCGTTTGGTGGAGGCGGGATCGCTCATGCGGACGGCGTAGAAGAAGGTGACCGTGGTGGGGTTCCATCCTAGCGCCAAGATTTTGAGAACCGGGGTCACGATCCAGACATAGCGGATCCTCAGACGAGGGGAGGCGGCAATGATCAGGCGGAAGGCCGTGCAGTAGAGTTGGAGGCCCATTTTCGCAATTCGAACCCGCCCGCTATGAGCAGCTGCTGCAGTTGGCCGCGTAGGGCCAGGGCTTCCGGCTCGGACGAGGCTCCAGTGAGGATGTCATCAGCATAAACTTGGACGCAACGTGGTGGGCCACCGCATCGGCAAATGTAACCGATGCTTTACCGCCAAACCGCGCCCCGTCATCCAGCCAATGGGCAACCTGCCATCACAACAAATCACAGCCGCCACCGCCTTCACCGTGACGGGCGTCGATTTCGCCAGCCCATTCGCCATCTCCAGCGCCCCCTCCGCGGCGCCGTGGTCACAAAGAGCTATTTAGTGGCTTTCATATGTTTCGCCATCAAGGCTGTGCATTTCGAGATCGCCTCGGAACTGTCTACATCCGCGACCTAACAAACGATTAACCAGAAATAATGACTTTGAATCTCAAGAGTTTTTTTGGGGGGATTTAAACTGGAAAGCACCATTTTAGCTGAAAAATTTTTGTCAGCTTTTTGCCATTTTTCTTGAAAATTTTCCAACTAATTATCTTTAAACTTGTTATGTACAGATTTTTGTACTTTTATTTTAAACATTTTAAGGGGGTTTTTGGGGGGAAGGATTGGCGTTAATCTTTCCCTTTTAAAGTATCATTTCCGTGTTATTTATATATTTCTGTCGTTCATATAATATTAATAAGAATTATATGTATTGCTGTAAATTCCAAGTTTGAAGCAAATCGATTGAGCAGAAATGTGATTTTTACTGAACAGTATTTTCAGTTTTTTGCGATTTTCACCATAAAGACACCAATAGATTTCATTAAACTTGGTCTACTAATTATACTTACAGGGAGATCTAACACTTTTGTTTAAATCCTTTTTTCCAAGACAATTTATTTTACTCTGGGGTACTGTGGGAAGCTGGATGATCATGCCTCCCTCAAAAGAATCGTTATATTAAGTTTAGGTTTGCCCACCTAAGCCCACCAATGATTGAAGCCAACTAAGCAATTACTAAAAAATGATCATTTTTTAAGAAAAATTGTTAGTTATAACTATGTAAATTGCATGAAATCAAAGTCGTGTGATTTTGAGCAAAATGCGAAGTCTGTAAAAATCTATAAAATTTGTTTTAAAACCACGTTTATAGTTAGCAATATATTTTTTTTTTTTTTTGTAAACTCTGGCAGAGCTTTAAATTTAATTTAAATTTTATAATGATTGAGTCTCAGATATCTTGAAAATTAAGAGGGCGTTATAATAATCTCATTATATGACAAATTTTAACAAAATTAAACAAACAAAAAAATGCCTTTCAATCATTTTAGCCATCATTAAAATATCGAAAAAAAAAAAATTTAGGTTTTTATGATAGGAACAAGTTTGGAAGAAAGTCTGCAGATTGAGACATTTTGATGCATTAAATTAAGGTGATTTAGCGTTGAATGAAAACTACTGAATAATAAAAAAAAATAAAACTTTAGAACTTGTAGTTAGTTGATTAAAATAGTTTTATATTTATTTTTTTTAAAACCAATTCAAAATATCCAACAGTGGGTATCACGATTAGTTTATCTTGCATGATAGTTTAAACATTAAATTAATAATAATAAATAAATTCAGAAAAGAGAAATCTGATCATTTTTTTTATTTTTATTTTATTTAATATTCCCGAGAAGAGGTTTCAATTAATTATTTATAGGATTTCAAATTATTTATTTTTTTTAATTTAATTATAATTTTTTCTAAGTTTTTGTGGTATATTGACGCACAATTTTTTTTTTTTTTTTTGCTAATCCATCACATATTTTATGTAATGGTTTGCATGGCATGTCCCCAGAAATTGGTTTCGACAGGGTGTCTTAGGATGTGGGTCGTTGCGCGTTTGGGTTTATTATTACATATATTTATTTTTTATACAACTGTATTCTTATTCAACTAAATGCAATGAGTTTTATAAAAATTAGTAATAAAACTATGGTATTACAGTTTCATGGTGTAGCAGGCATAAAACAAAACACCAAAAAAAAACTAGTAAAAAAATTTCATATTTTTATTTGAATTTAGCCAGAATTTTATCTCATTTAGCTTTCCGCTGCAAACAACTTCAAAGCAACAGAAACCATTTAGATACAAAAAATAATTATATTATTTCTTCAGCTATGAAGTTATCACCGTCAGCAATTAGCAGATCCTCTAATTGGTTTTCATTGGGACCGTGTTCTTGGATTGTTTAGCCTACATTGCATATCAGCTTTCTTCATCAACTTTCTATTCAGAAAAAACTGAAAAAAAAAAAAATAAATGACGTTAATTCGTGCAGAATTAACATTCGCACTATGTTGAGTTTTATTCTTCGGAAAAAAAATGGGTTTGAAATGAAAGCTCAGTGAGTGATAGCATACTGGACTGGAAAGCGGAGGAAGAAGGATTTTTTGTGTTAAAGTGTGAGCCCTGAATCTAAGCGTCAAAGTATTCCCGGGTCTCCAGCGGCGTTTGCTAAACTATCGGCTGATAAAGTGCTACTAACGATATGTAAAGGTTGAATTTTGTGTGTTATGTGGATAGCATATTATCAACTGTTAGTACTATATAGAGATATTTCAAAATAAAGTGAAGCCGTGAAGGCTGCTATCGTGAAAAAGCGACATGGATTGCTCGCCCATTATTGACCAATCAGATCTTAATACTATTTTGAAAAATTAGACTGAGGAGTTCTACCACATCCGCCTTAAAGCCTGGAGTTCTCATACCATCACATTTCTTTTGGTTTGATCGTCTCAACAAATTATTACATGGCCTCAAGTTTCACAACAGCCAACAAATGAACACAAATCTGCAAAACTGGCTCACACTTCCAACACAAAGAATTTTTTACTGCCTGCAAACAAAAAAATAACTTGAAAAGAGATGGAGACGTACATAAATGTATTGTTGGATTATGTCTAAAAATAGATTAATTGTGAGATTCATTTATATACATCACATTCATTGTAGCTGTAACATTTGCCACTTCACTATGGAATGAGCAACTTACTTAGTATTTTTCAGCATTTCTGGTAAACTATTGTCTACTACCTCTAGGCAGACCGAAATCATAAGCCCGTCGGTTCTGTAGCCAGTAGCATGTTCAGTTCTGAGGCCGTCCATATACCAGACACCGGCGGGCCCTTTTACCCAGGACGACCTGTCAGCAACGTGTGAGTGAAAGCTTTGTATTGTGTATTCCCAACAGACAAGGCGCCTCTTTTTTTTTTGGAGACCCTAAGTTAGTCATCCAGAATAGCCACACGAAGGCAGCTGTTCTCTGCCACTGTCTGGCTATGTCCCTTCTCAATTCAACTATCAACTAGCTAGTTTACTTTAGTTTTTTGCGATTTTCTCCAAATGGTTCCAATAATTTAACACTTCTCTTTAACTATGTATATAAAGGCATTTCACTTTTACTTAATTTATATATTAGAATAATTGATTTCTGCGGGTTCTAGTGGAACTGCATCAGTAAATTTTCTTTTAAAGTGTCATTTCAGTGCGATATACGGTGCTACCACCTTTTTAATATTCTCTTCTTACATGGCACCATCCTAGAAGGACTGTGACCTCCTCACCCATTCTCTACTTCACTCTTCCCATCTCTAACTAACCTTTTCCTCCTAGCTGCTTCATATCCATTTCTGCATCGTCAAGTCATCTCAAATGCGGTTGTCTTCTTTTTCTGGCTCCTTCTGGATGACTAAGGTACATTTTATTTAGGATCCGGTTTTGCTCCATCCTGACTAAATGCCCAATCCATTTCAGTATGCTACGTTTAATGGCACCTACTTTGTCTTGATCCTGGAATAAATCCTGAAGCTCTCCATGTATCCCCCATCTTATTGGGTCGAATATCTTCCTCAATAATACCCCATTCCCAATTGAGAGATATTTATCTTCCCTAGACATAACCCACGTTTCTCTGGAATACATTACAATAGGTGTGAGGACTGTTGATAAATTAACGGTATCGCCTGTCTGGACAGTATGCGCAACTCCGTAAGTTTATTCAGTGACTACAGATATTTACATTCAGCTACTATTCTTGCTTTTATTTCCTTACTAGCTTCATTTTTTCGGAAAGTACAGCTCCAAGGTACACTTAAGCTGCCTCTCGTAGATATCATGTATCATGTTATGTATAACAATAAGTATTATAGATTCTATTGAGAATAAATATCTTTTCTCCAGTACAGTAATGTAACGAACAGTTCATTTATACTAATCAAGATAGTCTTATTGCACTGATGAAGACTTCAAATAAAAGTCGAAACGTCTGCTAAGAAATAAGCTTAATATCTTCTATAAAAGACTACTTTCATAAAAAAAATAAGTTTAAGATTATAATATTAAGGCATTAAATGGCCTGATTGAATTCAAGTTAACTAGATGCGCGAATTTATATAATAAGTTCTGAGATTAATGGAATTTTCTGGTAAGCGATCGACCTGCTTATGCCAACTGCGCACATTTAAACCTATTAATTTTTGATGTGATGAACGGTGTTTAAAAAGATGAACCAGTTTAACAGCCTAGTTGTTTATTTCATTTTTATGAAAAATTGTATTACTTCATTTCCTGACGTCTCAACATTTTACATGTTATCCTCAGAAGAAGTGTTATTTTTAACAATTTTATATCTAATCTGAAATAATGTATGAGTACATTAGTTAATTTTAGCAAAAACTTTTTACTTAATAAACATTTTACAGAAAACAATGTCTAGAAATTGATTATATTAATTATTTTTTAATTAAGGGTAAAATTAGTATGTGCCAGGGCTGGGCAAAAAAAATATTTGAACAAGAAAAATGATTCATTTATTTGAAGTAATGCCCAGTTACGTGTTTTGATCGATACCCAATATTTTGTCCGTCTACTTAAGACTGTTGTTCACTCGAATATAGCCTTTTTGGATTTTTTTTTTTTGTTAAATCACTGTTATTGGCTAAATGCATGGAGGGTTTTGAAATAATATTTGGAGTAACTGCTATTAGTCATTTAATTTAAAATCATAAATCAATTATTCCATTACCTCCTCAGATAATAAAAACAAAAAATTTCGCACTTTACTTCTTATTAAAAAAGGAAAATAGAAACTTCATTCATTCAAGTCGCACTTCCAGTTGATGGATTTTGACCGAAACGTTCGTATCAGATACAGTGTTGGTGCCTAAAAAGAATATCAAGTTTCATGTACTGCGATTTTTCGTTTTTTTTTTTTTTTTTTTTTTTAGGGGGGATATTTGTTCATAAAGAAATCATACATAATAGAAAACTCTTTATTTTCGTAGTCCGGACACCTTAAAATATGTATTTCTGGTGACAAATCAAATTTAAAATTTATTAAGATTGCATATAATGAAATTTTGAATACTTTATTGGAAGGCACTTCCCACTTCTTTCCAAGAAGCTTCTTAAAATGAATTTACCTAGAAAAATGTTTCTAATAAAAGTTGTAGCTCTTTATAGGTGAGTTGATACACAAAGTTTAAAGAAAATCTTTGGAACCATTATCGACAAAATTGTAATAAAGAAAAATTGAAAAATTCCTTTTTGGTTGACCGATTTTGACCAAAACCTTATTTCGCACGCTCCTTTTAGTAGCACTTAAACGAAATATCAAGTTTCAGCTTTTGACATATCACTTGCAACAGACCGGGGACAAACTAATAGGTTCAGACAGGAGACAATCTCGGAAAAAATAAAGTCATGAAAGTAAACTTTGTTGACTAATAATACCATTTTTGTAACCATGCATGAATGTGCTATTCTGCATGGAATATGCATTTCCAATAATAATAATAATAATAATAATAACGATTAAGTACAGGCTGCTGGCAGCTGAGATTGCTTCTCTCTGGAGAGGCGTTGAGTCTGTTGGCATTGTGCCGAGTGTCATCTTTGCAGTTGGTGTAATACCGAGCGCTATCCAGGGTGGACTACTCAAACTTGAGATCAATAGAAAGATGCTGGCTTTAATGCACCAAGCTGTAATCCTCCATTCCTGTAGAATCATCAGGGAGATATTGCTGCAGAGGAAGGATGCCCAGATGCTCTTAAGTCGGCCTATTTATTACTAATTCAAGAATAGAAAACAATGTGTTCACTTATCCAGGTGCGTCCCTCGCCTAAGGGCCGCGAGACACCTTACAAAAAGGAGGAGAAATAATAATAATAACCCCCAAGATGCTGGGCTCGAGTCCCGCTGTGCTACCCTTAGATTTTATTCTTCCTAGGACAGCTCACTGTCCTGTAATAAGGTATACTGAGACGGTACTGGGCGCCAGTGACCATAGATGTTGACGCGCCTAAACAAAAAGGTTTCAGCTGATTTATTCCTATGATGATTGGTTACAATAACAACCACTTCTCAGAATTGAACAAAACAAACAACAAAAAATTTCAACTTTCCTGCAAGTTGCAATTTATGAAAGTATTGACCATAAACACGTACACAAAACACCGACGAGTTTCTAAAAACTACATGTTCGGTCCCCTGAGAGGTCTGTAAACATGTATTTTTTAAAGAGACCTCAATTTCAAAAATTTGGAACGTTCGTAGAACTTAGAAGAAAGTAAGAAATGAAAAGTTAGATTATTATTACGAGTATAATTTATTGACGAGAAAATTGCTGGTTTTATAAGTTTGCTGAGAAAATAAACAGCTGGCACAGAATACAATGAATAGTACTGAATGAATTCTGTCAAATAAAGAAATTATGAGAAGTGTAAGAACCAAGCAGGGAAAAAAAATACTTTGCCCACCGGCGTGAGTACATTGCGATGTTCTCCCTTTCTGCTCTGATAATTTCACTTAGCACCAATATTTCCGCTAATACTACCTGTCAATACAATTTCCTCTTGCTCATTTCTCACAGTAACACTAGTTTCCTTATTGCATTATTTCCATTTTCCATCACTAAAATGTATTTCAGAGTATTTTTGTGGAAATATACATTTTTTTTTTTACTTACTCTTACTCGAGGTATTACCATCGTGTCAAATATCCATATCGAATTTTCGCAGGGAATACACATTCAGAGGACCCCTGAGAACGGAAAAGAAGTTTTTAAAGAAAATTGATCTCTCTATGTGTATACGTGTTTGGTTGGGTTGGCTGTAGATGCTTATCCTAACTTAAAAATGGTATATCGCAGAAAGTTAAAACTCTGATATGTCGCTTAAATTCTGACCAGGGATCACAACAATGAGGTTTTTGGTCAAAATTGGTAACCACCACACTGAATGGAGTTTTTAGTTTTTTTTGCGATTTTCTCAAAAAACGGCTCCAACGATTTTCTTGAAACATATATAATAGATGTGGCGATAGCTAAACGCCCTCTCAACATTCTTTCCCACCCACATTTTTACTTTCTCATGCTTCTGCTCCTACTAAGAGGAAGTATTGTAATCGTGTCAAATTTTCGATATCGAGTTTTCACCGGAAATATCCGTTTTGAGGTCGGTCCCCTGAGTCCAAAAAAGTGGTTTTTAGCAAAT